>JAYMSP010000745.1:0-42268 GCA_036897095.1 Plantago elongata | reverse complement strand
CGCATGGCACTTAGCGACTGCCGAATGACCAGTAACAGTAGTGCTGCAAGTGACATCACCCAGCTAAACAGGACGTGGACGATTTCCCAAAATAGTTTTTAGTGCGTGGTTGCGTTTTCAGGAAAACATTTTTCGTGCAATGCAGTGTATGAGGATCAATAACATGATTAATATGCAGGTTCAGTAATAGTCTTAGTGAACAAGATCAGTAACAGGAGCAGTAACAGTATCAGAAAACAGGATCAGTATACATGACTTGGTGTACAGTATAAATCAGCAATTGGAGCAATAAAATGTTAAGTCAAAACAGATACGATTCCGTAATACAGGTTGTCTAAAGTGATACACCCAGTCAACTAAATCGGTAAACGGGCCGGTCGGTCGTCGTCGAGTAGTCGCGGTCAGAGTTAGACAGTCAGGCAGATAAACAGGTACATGAATCGAAACGCAATGAAAGAAGGCACTTTATCTTTCCCAGGGCCTGATGCCGAAGGCCAGCTATCACTCACCGTATATCTCTAGTGCGTCAGGATACTCCGATGTTCCTGATAGACAGATAAACAGTACAACTTAAACTCCAGACTACCTTATTTAAAGACTCCTAATAACTTTCTAACAGTTTTATAACTAGTAATATAAACCGGATCCTATGTCCGAAGTAGATATCTACTGGTTCAAGTACTCGACACTGTCTAACAAGACTCGATATTTAATTATTTATTTTTCTTTAAATCGTCAAGATGACATTTTATTTTCTGAGAATCTATCCGGTATTTTATTCCTTAACATATAAATTTAGACAACAGACGACAAGTCTGTCTCAGTATAATTCCAGCCTATAACAGTACCCAATCAATATCTGTTGCAATACCCTCAACAGTATTCTTGTATCACCATTCCCTAGTCGACGTCTACACTCAACCCAATAGTATACAATCTAATTCAAATTCAACAACAATCCGCAGCCTGCAACAATTATTCTACAGTCGACGGCCAGTCGACACTACAACATTTAATATTACCGATTACACTAATAATTCAACAGACTAACAGTATAATTTAAATTCTCTATTAGCTGATAATTAATGCTAATAAACGGTAATTACGAATTATTAGTAATTAATGACAATAGACATTAATCAACGATAATTAATGCTAACTAACGATGATTAGCGATAATAAACGAGAGTAGCACGACACTAACCGAGCGAGCGTCGAGCGGCGTGACGGTAGTCGAGGCGGCACGACTGCGAGTAATTATTAATTAATTTTCCGTTCGCTATTCGAAATTAATCGACATTCGAGTGAGACACTTACCGGAATACTTGGTCGAGTTAACGACTCTATCCCGGTAGAGGTGTAGTCGGGCAGTGGTGGTGCCGGTGGCGGGTGGTGGCAGGGAGCGGGAATGGTTGAGAAATTGGGAGAAGAAGAAGAGCAGTGGGACGGGTATGGGAGAATGGACGGAGCCGGGGTATATATAGGCGTTGCCTGGCGGTGGAATGGCGGTGAGGACGGGGAGCCGCCGCGTGGCCGGCCAACTCACCCTTCTCTTTCCTTCACGCCACTTGGCTTCCATGCCTCCTTCAGCCGTCATTTTTCACGTGGGCACGGGCCCCTACGGCGGCACCGCCTTGGACGGTGGGCCGGGCCCGACCGGGACGGTTTTGGGCACGGTGGATCGACGAGTTGGCACTGCTTGGATCGGTTTTGGCACGGTCGACTGAAAGAAGGAGCAGGCGGCTTGATTTGGGGAAGAAAGACCCCAAAATGACCAAAATACCCTTACTAGAAAAGAGAAGAAGAAGCCAAGGGTAAACCGGTACTTTTACTATTATATACAACTCGCTTCTTCTGGCTTCCAAACGACTCGTAAATAAAATTTGAAAAAATGTAAAATCGATTCCCGGGCACTTTTCAAGTCGTACTCGAGCCATAGGAAAAATAAAATAAATAATTTTTATTTTACTATTTTTATTATTAGTTTATTAATAAATTACTAAATTTCACTTTAACGTCAAATCCGCTCGGTGTTAAAATTCTAAATTCGACTCAAGCTCCTTATGTTCGCTCGTGCGAAATGATAAATTAATATTTAAATAAATTTCGGATAGACGAGGAAATTTGACGGATCTTACACTTTAATAATGTAATTCAGGATTTGGTCTAATGAAAGTGTTTCTGCAGTTAGAAGTACGATAAAGAAACCTGATCCGAGCAGTATAATGTCAAGGAAGATGAGAGAAGTCTTGGTAAAGGTAGACCGGAGTGTGTAAATAAATATTGTGAGATGGAAACTGAGTCTAGTGTAACCTTAAAGTCTCTCTTCACAACATTTGCATTCATGATCATGTCCTCCAGGAATGATTCATCAGTATGATTACATCGAACCCAGTTTGCATGCCTCCATATGCAATTTTGCTCCATTTAGGATACGTTGGAGAGCTCCTACTAAAACGGGACGCCATTTCAACAAAACAAATTAGTTGGGATCTGTTAACAAAGAGACGTGGCAGAGTTAATAGCAGCAGAAGAAAACTAGGAAAAGGAATAATTAGCTTTTTCTCAATGTAATATATGACCCATAATCGGGAAAATAATGTTGTTAATGACGAACAAGATTCACATTTGCGAAACTCGAGCAGATACTGACCTCAGATATGCAGAGAAAACAAGATGACTAACATATTTAATAGTCTGCAATGATTTTTGAGTATTCTTTTCAACATCATTGCAAACCAATGCACAACATCATATGAAAAGGACTCGGGGCACTAGCACTAGTTGTAGGATGCTTATAATTTTTTCTAAATATCACCCTAAAAAATGATATAATATTTTAATTATAGTCCTTTTTATATTTTTTGCAAAACCTCAGGTGACCTATTTCTATTGCAATAGTATGAAACAAACTAGTGAACCTAAATAATTCCCCTTCAAGATAATTTGAGGAGTGTTTAAATTTGAGCAAAATGTTAAGAGTCTTAAATTATTATGTGGTCACAGTTTAAATAGGATTCCTGAAATTTTAATGTTTTAGCCTACAATTAATTGTTTTATCCTAAATATGACAATAAGATCCATTATGAGATTCCTACAAGTAGTACTCTTAGCAGGCAAGGTGACAGACACACAATGTTATAAATGTTTCAGCATCTTCAGTACTTGAACTGGGTGGGTCTCAGATACTTGCACAGCATCATGAAGTTTGTAGAATTCAGATAATAAGTGCTTGGACTTCACACTTCAGAGACAGGATGAATGAGATTAGTTCTGAGACTGAGAGTGACAAATGAAGATATCAAATCAGATACTACATCATCATAATCTTCATTGTGTAACTCAACTATCATGTATACCGGATACTGAGCATGCACATTAATCGCCTCCACACAACTCTCGTCAGTTTAGATCACCATTTGTTTTAACGGATAAAAGGTGACTCGAAATCCTTTGACATATTGGTTGGAGGTAAAGGCGCTCTTACCAACTGAGCTTTGTTGTCGTCAATTTAGATCACCATGAAGAAGTGAAAACAAAGAATCCAGCGTTCCAATTCAGTAAATCTATGTTGCAGGCCTTTGTGACTATCAATCGAAATGCTTAGACCAAAAGTGAAAAAACCAATTACTGAACTTGAACACCTAATCTCAAATTCCAAGTTAGTCACCTGTGACCTAACCCTCAATTTCTTCTCGCTCCTGATCCTTTACGGTATATAACATCATGTATCCCTCAACTTGAAGAAGTAGTTAGCTTGAAACTACTGTGAAATCAAACCACATGGCCATGTTAATCGCGAATTATAGTGCATCATAGGAAATTCAAGAGGTACTAAAAGGAAGAGCTGATATACCACAGAAAACACTGGAAGAGAATTAAACACGTAGAAGCAAGAATCTCGAAGAAGCCATTACCTGAAATCTGAAGCTCAATTGCTGATTCTTCTTCTCCTCCTCCTTTCAGGTTCGTTGATGGCGCAAGGTCGTACTTACCCACTTAATTCGTCTCTAAAGGCCACATCGTTCCAAACGAGAATTCGCAAACTCAGATTGATATCGCGAGCAGAGGTATATATTAAGTTGTGATAAGTCGCGACTTATGCATGTATAATTCTCTGCTTCCGTTTTCATGGAGGAATTCACGAAAATTGAGAAGGAATCTAAAACATATTACAAAATCAAGATTATTAATCCATGAGTATTATGATAGTTATTTCAGTAGTAATTTATATATTTTTTTAGTTTGAATTTGATAATTATGTCACTTGAGTTCGAGTATAATTTTGGACTCTTATAGATAATTAGAATAGCGACACACGTTACAAAGCGTATTCGAAATCTACAGTATATATTTTATTTTAGTAATTATTAAGGAGTGCAGAGTTCCTTGTCCTTCCATTTTTTTAATATAACAAGTATTCATGGACAACTTTTTCAGAACGGTATTATAAGTGATCATTAAAGGTCCCAAATATTACATATCTAAATTGTTATCATTATGAAAATTGATGTTATACATTAAGGCTTTGTGATCGATTCTTCCACCTGGTTCATATTATTTATACCGAAAAGTTAATCGATAGAGATGCAAAATTACAAACCAACATATTACACACCCAAATTCACTTCACTTCACTTCACACTAGGCTGCGCAAACAAACCGTCCGACCGACCCATCCATACAAACCGCCTTCATCTCACTCGCATCCGCAAAATAATTTTTACAAATATATTTACACGGGTTAAATTTGTTATAACCCGCCAGTTGATGAGTGTGTGGTGGGTTGCATACACATTATTCACATAATAAAGAGTCTATAGGAACTGAATTATAATTGAATTTTACCAAATTGTATTTAGAATGAAATTGTATAACGTTTGTAAAATTATTTGGTTAATTTTAATATTATTTGATATGATTATTATAATAAATGAAAAATTAAAGTGAAAGGACAAAAAGTTGGTAGAAAGATAAAGTTTACTTGAATTATGTGAATAGTTGGTGATTAAGAGTATTTCCCTTGAATTGAAATTTATTAAATTTAATTGGACTAAAATAATATATAAATTATAACTAAATCGAGTCGAGCTGAACTGAACTTAATTAATTTTTAATTAAAGAGAATATAATGGAAGATCGAGTACTATTTTAAGCTATTAAAGTTGCCTGGTAAGCAGTAAAAAATGAATACTCGATTTTAATGAGAAGGAAAAGAAACCCGAGAGTAATTTACGTACAAATCTTTTTCACTCACCGTTGTTATTACGCGAACTGCAGTAGGTTGGATTGGAAAATTTTCTAACCAAATGACTGGGTTTTGATTTTTTTATGAACCCTACACACCTACTACACCCACTTTTGCACTTTCCCATGTCTTTCTTTCTCAAAATCCAAACCAAACCAACGGATAAATTTATAATTTAACAATAGATTGGAGAGGTGGAGGCATCGTAGGCAACTTCATCCAATCCAAATATCACAAGATCTATAAGCTAGCATGTTAAAATCTCATCGCATCTTCAGTTCGTCATGATCTTCAATTCTTCTTGGGTCACAATTACCAGGTCGAATAGATGATTTGTCAATTGCTTTCACCAGATCTGAACTAATGTATTGTCTTTACCTTAAATTGAGCTCGGTTATATCTGTCTTGAATTTCAATCTCCCAATTTCTTGTCTTTCTTTCTGGCAATAAACTTAGCTATTTAAGAAGAATAGCGATGAGTTGACCTTTTCTTACCTGAGAGTCTCGGTGAGAGGCCTGAGCAGCAGTAACCCGTAGAGACTGAGGTAGATGATATATCGTTCGTTTTCTGTTTCTCGGAAATGGAACGTAAGAGTTTGAAGTAGCCATGGGAGGAAGAAGAAGACTGAACCGAATTGGATAAAAGTTAAAACAGGTTTGATGCTTTAAGGACAAAGAAGGAGATATATCACCGAGATTTATCTCTTCGTGTATCTCACGCGCATTAATTGTGAGACTGGTCTTGTTTCAATAAACTTCTATTTTTACAAACAAATCCGTAAAAATGGGATGAAATCAAGAAGAAAGTGATTTTTCCACAAATTTTCCAACTCTCTCCTATTCTATTATAAATAATATCATTACTTTGCATTCGTCAAAATTCAAATTTGAGCACTATTATTTATAACGGCTTCACTCGTTAAAAACGTTAAGACTAGTTCAAATGGTAACAATTATCAACCAGAACTCCAGAAGCATCAAACGTGACTTGATAATAGAATCTCTAATTAAGTTGATTGTCTTCTAATGGCACCACATTTCAACAAGTATAACAAAATCTGAAGCAAGTTTTATCATATTGTAACTGATGAATCCCCACATCTCTTTGCTCCCGTCAATAATTTTCAAGTATATTATACTGTAAGATGAAGGTCAATTTACAATATATCTATATCCTCTACCAAGCTGACAACCAATCTTATCTTGCAATAATTTTTTCACACAAACTATTTTTCAACAAACACAACTCAAACTATATTGAAATATTCCCAGACAATTGACTCTTAGACTTGTTCATTCAGTCAATCTAATCAGACTTTTAAAAAATTAGTTCTTTGAAAATTGACATCAAATATAAGCTGCCTTGTAAACAGCATAGTACAAGCTAACTAAATTTTCATAAATTAATTGCCCTTTCAAAAAGAAACAAAGAAAAATGAGGACATTACATGAGTACTTACTTTTGTTAGTTCTGATCTCTTGTAATTTCCCTGGTTTTGTTATCAGTATTAACCAATCTCACTACTGATCAATCTGCTCTCCTTGTCCTAATATCTCATTTCAACCTCAGCCCTTCGCACACTCAATGAACTGGTCGAATTCGACTTCTGCCTGCACCTGGATGGGAGTTACGTGTGGTTCTCGCCACGTTAGAGTAACGGGTTTAGACCTTTCTTCGATGGATATCAACGGTACCATGCCACTGCAAATAGGAAATCTTTCGTTTCTCTTATCACTCAACTTTAGCAGGAACAATTTATATGGTAGCATGCCCGAGTCGTTAACTAACCTGAGGAGATTAAGAGTTCTCGATTTCAGTTACAACAACCTCAACAACAACATTCCGTCCTGGTTTAGTTCATTGCTTAGACTCCAAATCTCATCTCTCAGGAGTAATAGCTTCACTGGAGTTATCCCACCTCTCAGTAACATGTCGAATATCGAGGCTCTGGATCTCTTGTACAACGCCCTGCAAGGATCAATTCCTGATGAGATGGGTGAGCTTCACAATCTTCAGGAGCTCCTGTTAAATTCTAACCAACTCTCTGGTTCCATCCCATCTGTGCTCTTCAACATCTCGACTATGGAAATACTTAACTTGGAAAGGAATAGATTGTCTGGCAATCTTCCTGATACCATGTGCAGTGGTCCTTCCAATCTTTTACGGATTAATGTAACTGCCAACAGACTTTCATGAGCAATCCCGGCAAACCTGCCAAATTGTTCAATGCTTCGTTCCATATGGTTCGGAATAAATCAATTTAGCGGATCTGTTCCAAGAGGTTTTGAAACCCTGAGGAATCTTCAGATATTATATCTTCAGGAGAACAATTTAATAGGTACCAAGTCCTTTTTTAACATGTATTTGTAGTAGTCTTTCATTCAGTACTCAGTAGTTAGCATAAATATAGTATAATGGTTAATTTTGCTGACAGGCCGAATATTTGATGACTTGATTAACATTACAACATTGAGAGTAGTAGACGTGGCATGAAATTATTTTACCGGCACAATAAGTTTAAACAGTTCCTCGTTGCGTATTTTTGCATGTGAACGAAACAACCTATCTGGTACGCTCCCACTAGACATGTGTTCCCGTCTTAAACAACTGGACAGGGCTTCATTCGCTGACAACAATTTCACGGCCCTTTCCCCACGCGGTTGCATGAATGCTCAGTACTCCGGTATCTCTTATTGTCTGGAAATAGATTCACAGGAGTCTTACCAAGAGAGATTGGTAACTCAACTCGACTCGAGATTTTGTATCTGAGAGACAATATGTTCACAGGTATGTCTCATATCAACAACTCATGAAATTTTTTTCCAAATCATAATGTGTATATTAGAATATTTCTTACTTCTAGATCATGGTCAGATGGCCTCTTATTGTCTGCATTCCAGGTACGCTTCCACACGAGGTTGGCAATCTTGCCAGTTTGGAAGAATTTTCGTTAGCTGGGAACAACATTACTAGTTCCATCCCAGAGTCTCTTCTTAACATCACAACGTTAAGGCGGCTGTTACTTTCTCGTAGCCAGCTAGCAGGTGATCTTCCAGAAGATCTTGGCCTGCGTTTACCAAATCTAGTAGCACTCCATTTATTTGTGAACAACTTCACGAGTGCATCACAAGAGTTGAACTTCATTACTTCTTTGACAAATTGCAAAAACCGGGCTTATCTAGCCATTGCTAGCAATCCTTTGAGAGGTGTGCTTCCTCCTTCTATAGGGAAGCTTTCGACATCCCTGCAGTATCTGCATTTGTATGATTGTGGTCTCAGAGGTAGCATCCCAGCTCAAATAGGCAACCTGAGCAATTTAATTGTGCTGAGTCTTTATGGTAATAACTTCACAGGATCACTTCTGAGAATTTTAGTGAATATGCAAACCTTCAGGGGTTGTACCTATTCAGTAACAGAATCAGTGGAACCATTCCTAGCAGTATCTGTCAGCTAAGCAGATTGAATGCACTTTATTTGAATGATAATGGAATCAATGGCCCTATTCCACTGTGTATAGGAAATATTACCACTTTGAATGCGCTTGATTTGAGTATGAACAACTTGGATTCCACTATACCGGTAAGCTTGTGGCATATCACAGATCTTTTGCAGGTGAATCTTTCATCGAATCGCTTGACTGGCTCTTTACCAAGTGAAATGGGGAACCTGACATCTCTGACTGCAATTGATTTTTCACTGAATGAGTTGTCAGGCATCATTCCTGTTTCCATCGGGGGCTTACAAGAGTTGGCAAACTCATCCTTGGCGTATAACAGGTTGCACGGTTCCCTACCGGACTCAATCACTCAAATTGTAAACTTGGAGGTCCTTGATCTGTCACATAACAACTTCTCTGGAACAATACCGGTTTCCATGGAGGATCTTGTGCATCTCAGTTTCTTCAATGTTTCTTTTAACGGTTTAAGTGGTGAAATTCCTTCTGGTGGTCCATTTGAGAACTTTACGAGCCAATCCTTTATGTCCAACACAGGGTTATGTGGTGAGCTGAGATACAACGTCACACCTTGTCGTGAAAATAGTGTCAGCAGAGCAAGAAACAGGTGGAGACTTCGAGTTATATTCATCGTTTTAGGGGCCTCAGTATTTGTTATTGCAGCCTTGGTGATGGCATATTGATATTCAAGGGGTAGAATGAAAGATAAGGTTGGATCAGACGCTTTCACTATACCAGGCCAAGTGCGAATTTCATACTATGAACTTCTAGAAGCTACTAATAGGTACAGTGAAAACAATTTAATTGGCAGTGGTAGTTTCGGCTCAGTGTACAGAGGAACTCTTTCGAATGGAAAAGTTGTGGCTTTAAAAGTTTTCCATCAGCAAATGGAGGGAGCATTTGAGAGTTTTGAAGTGGAATGTGAAGTGTTGAGACACCTTCGTCATAGGAATCTTTGCAAAGTTATTGGTTGTTGCTCGAACGAAGACTTCAAGGCATTGATACTTGACTACATGCCTAGTGGAAGCCTCGAAATTTTTTTGTACTCCACGACGTGCTCCCTGGATATAGTTCGCAGGATAAACATAATGATAGATGTGGCATCTGCCCTAGAGTATCTTCACTATGAACACCCGACGCCTCGTCTCCATTGTGATTTAAAGCCGAGTAACATATTACTAGACGAAGATATAGATGCACACTTAACTGATTTTGGCCTCGCAAAAGTTCTTGGCGATGGAGAAACTGTAACTCAGAATTTGAAACTTGCTACATTAGGTTACGTTGCACCAGGTATGTTTTACTTACAGTATCTACTCTTACATTGCACCAAAATTTAGGGGCTGATTGGGAAGCGATTTGAATTGGGAAATGCCCATTCAAATAGCCTGTTTTGGCATTTCCCAATTCAAATCGATTCCCAATCAGCCCCTTAGTTGCTGTAAAATATTGAACATTTGAGTACACTGATTCTGTTTTGGAGCAGAGTTTGGAACAGATGGGCACCTGTCAATCAGAAGTGATGTCTACAGTTATGGCATTACATTGATGGAAGTTTTTACCGGAAGAAAGCCAAATGATGAAGCTTTTACTGGAGATTCGAGCCTCAGGAGATGGGTGGAGGATTCAATGACTCATGGGATTGTTCACACAATCGATCCAAAGCTTGTCCAAGCAGAAGACGATGAAGAACACTATACTTTGAAGCTAAATAGCTTTCGTTCTATCATGGAATTGGCTCTGCAGTGTTCCATGGAGTCTGCTCGTGATAGGATCAGTATCAGAGATGTTCATGGTTCTTTGAAGAAAATCAGAAATAGACTTCTACAATAACCTTTCATGTATGCTTTACAAAAGAAATTATTTATGAACACATCCTGAAACATAAAACTGACTGTTCTAGAAATGTCTTACTTAGCCTCTTTATATGCACACATCGTTGTAACTAGCATTGAAATAATCGGGAAAATAATACAGTAGATCAGATTCTGGAACTGGAACTTCATCTTCCAACTTGAATGATGTCTGAAGCATGCCATCAACGGAAACGTTGGCTGAACTGAAGCTTCCTTCACTAAGCTGAGCACTAGTACTTGAATTTTCGCCTTTGTTTGGGCACTGGGTTTGGAAACCATCTGATATGAACCACTCAGCAAACAGTATTTTTGGCAAATTGCATTTCGGTAATGCTTTTTGGTTGTTCATCTGTGTTTCTTTCACATTCTCAAAGGATTCTATACTGCTAGAGTTTTTTAAAGTTGTGTATGATTTTGATATTTGAGATTGGTCATTTATGCGCTCATCTTCTTGGCGATGAGCTTGATCACTTCCAGCCATGTTAACCACCACCTTTTTCTTGAGGTAAGAATGCCAGTAGTTCTTTATCTCGTTATCTGTTCTTCCAGGCAAATGTTCTGCTATCTGGGACCATCTGAAACATTAAAGTTTATGTATGTTAATATGTTATGCTTTATGCGGTCTAAAGGTGTATGTTGCATTTTACAATTTAAAGGTTATGCGCCGAATTTGGGTAACATTTAGGTGGGTGGTGCGTGGCTATAAATTATTTTCAAGTGAACAGATACTCGTAGTTAAAATGTGTATACGTTTATTAATTAGTTGTAGTATATTATAAAGTTTTCGCAAGTTACTTTTCGGTTTGGGTTTGAATTTGAAGAGAAATTACTGTATATTACACTACTATTTTAACGAATCAACTAATCATTCAAATAAGTAGCAAGTGGTAACTGAAATAACTATTTTTACTACCTCTTTTTATTCATTATATATATATATAAAATAAAGAATTTTTATTTAATAATATTTTTAAGTATTAACATTAAAAAATTCTAATCCAATTATATATACTTAGTAACGTTATTGAAATGCACAGGAGTTTATTATCTCACTTGTTGCCCAGTAAATTATGGAGGCTTGAGATCATATCACCCTCTTGAATGCTGAACTTTCCTCGCTTTAATCCAGGTCTCAGATAATTAATCCATCTTAATCTGCAGCTCTTGCCATTTCTTTGTAAACCTGTGGTAATTAGGTAGAGTAGGATTACTTTTAAAAGTCAATAAAGCACTGTTTTTTTAAATATCATTTCAAGACAAATGAAAGTAATGGAGTGTTTTAATTTTGTAATCCAGCTAACATGGCATATTATATTTCATTGAACATGTCATATTTAAGCTGTAGTTCCCACTTAGAAAACATGAATATAATTACAACATTGCAGGGCAGAAATGTCATGAGTCAATTAGTTAGAAATTACAGTGATCATGAAAGTATGAATGACGGAATCATGAGTTGAAAAGAATTGGCAGAAGATAATGACCCATAAAGATACTAAGAAATAAAAAAAAAGAAAAAAAAGAAAGATACTATTATTTTCTTTTCTGATCTGAATACATGATATTCTAATTAGTTAAGGAATAACGAATTATTATCAAATTCAAAAGTAATTAACATTTTTTTCACGGTAATAGTTTTTACCACCTCATATGAAACTACTTTTCGGTGCTTGAAAAGCTATACATGTAATACCACTCGTGCATCACATATTCCGTATCTTAGACTAAATAACACATTAAAGTGTCAATACGTGGTAGCAAAGAACTAATAAACCTTATGTGCACCGTGGCGCAAGTTTGTGTCAATATGACACAAACTTGTTAAACGTGCAGTAATTAGCTAGTTGTTGAGAATGAGATACCTGCATTGATGGGAATCGAACTCCAGCATTCCAGACCATGATTCAGGATGTAGTTAATGAGCTTTTGGTCTTCATCTGGAGACCAAAGCCCTTTCTTGTGCTTCTTCTTCTTCTTTGCAATATCTAACCCCTTGCTATTCATATTCTCTCTCACAAGTATAATATGAGAATCTGTGATTTGATCTATGGAGAATATATGAAATATAGTTGGCCTGGTATTTAAATGAAAGCTTAATACTAACAAAATTCATTGGCCAAATGAGTTTTGGTATTTAAAAAGCATGCGCATTATAATTCTATAAATGGTTCATTGACTCTACCAAACTACCAACATTTTGCTTTTCTTTATTTTCCTTACCTGAAAATTCATTGGCCAAATGAGTTTTGGTATTTAAAAAGCATGCGCGTTAATTTTATAAATGATTGGAATATAAATTAACTTGACTTTTGGTTATGATAATGTTTTCCGAACACCAATAAAAACACTCCACGCATGAAAGGGAGCTACGTATGACATATGGTGTCATCTTTTTATATGCAAGCTTTCAAGTCAATGGTAATATAGTCTCCCACTCTTCATAGAAGGAATTTTTATAGCGAGTGGATTAAGTGTAACGTTTATAGTCTCCCCCTCTTCATAGAAGGAATTTTTATGGCGAGTGGATTAAGTGTAACGTTAATTACACAACAGTTTGTAAGCTCAAGGTTGTAAATTGATGAAATGAGATCTTTTCAATATATAAGAATCTAGGTTTAAATATCAAATTATACCATCAACATTTTCAGCTGCATTAATTGAAAACTTGTTGAACCACCTCCTAAAATAAGTTAAATAAATCCACAAGGAAAAGGGACATTTGATGAATCAATATATGCGGATAACTTTGGAATTTTAGATAATATTTTGGAGTAAAAATTTAGGTTGTGTTCTCTTCAACTAAAAGCTACTTTAATTCAATTCAGTTCAGCTCGACTTAATTATAATTTATACTTTACTTCAGTTCAGTAAATTTCAGTTGAATAAAACACATCCTTAAAATGTGTTCTCTTCAACTGAAAATCACTTTAGCTCAACTCAACTTAGTTATAATTTATACTTTAATTCGATTCAGTTAAGTTAAATTCAGTTCAGTTCAGTTCTGTAAATTTCAGTTGAAGAGAACACAACCCTGCTTTATCTTCAACTGAAATTTACTGAAATGAACTGAATTTAACTGAACTGGACTGAATTTAACCGAACCGAATGAAACTGAACTGGATTGAATTAAAATAATATATATATTATAACTAAGTCGAACTGAACTTAACTGTAGTGATTTTAAGTTGAATAGAACAAAGTCAAATTTTGTTACCTTGTCAAATACAATCAATTAACAAAATATAATACCCCTAAATATGAATTATACAGTCCACAATTACATACACTAATGCATAAAAACATTCGATTAATTCTTTATCTATATTTAATATTTCAATAAATTTGAGGTATTATTATTTAACTTTATGGTGTTTAATGTTATGATTAGCTGGATATAGAATTTTCACGTATGTATATATATTTGAGATTAATAGATGCTTGATGAATTTGAGACAACATTCTTAATTTTAACTTTATGGTGATTTCATCATGGCTGCTAATGTTTTAGCCCATAATTTTTTTATCATATAGAGGTAGAAAGTGATTGTGATTCTTGTCTTGGCTGTTTAGATATTGTATTGATACTATTAGTTGGTAATATATTATTTAGATATTGTATTGATACTATTAGTTGGTAATATAATATATTTAAAAATGCAGACTGTATTTAATAATAGTCTTATAATAATCTTGTCTTTTTTAAGAAGTTCAATGTTTTAGTTTAATGGTTTGCTATAAGTATGTTAATATTGGAGATAACTTTGCAAATAATATTAACTTGCTGAAAATTTGGAGTCGAAGAAATCAAGAAGATTAATTCACTGTCGACTAAAGAAAGAATATTTCAAGAAGAATGCATGAAGGAAATAATCATTGAAGTATAAAAGATTAAGGAAATTTCCTTCTAAACAAATATTGGAGAAAACAAGTACAAAGAAGTTGCCTTCAAAGAAATCCTTCTACACTTCGAACTAAAGAATCGAACACTATATCTACAGAAGGAATTCGACTACAACGCTTTACAACTTTCACAGATCGTCTCTAAAGATCTTTTATTCATTGATTGGTTCTTGTTTTCTGCTAGTCTTTGTGATTCCATCAAGAAGAATTCTCACTTAGAATAGGACTTTCACTACACTTATTCTAGGACTAGTTTTGGTGTTTTGTCAATCGTTTGTGATTAATTTAAAACACCGTTTGAATAATTCTACTTTACTGTTTGTTTGTAGAAATTTCCCTATGGAACCGCCAGTATATATTTTATATATTGGCTTGGTTTATAGAAGAAGATTGATTATCCGCTGCTGTTTATTCTTCTAGTATTGAAGACAGTGTTGACTCAACATCATAGTCAACATTGTCTATTGTTCGAGTGTCTAAGTACCAAACCCGGTCCAACTGTTCTAACAATATTTGATATGATTATTGAAGAAATAGGAAAAATGTTCCGACTACTAACTGACTCTTGGTTTGCGAGATTTCGAGCTCTATTCAATCGTTCTTCATCAAATCCATAGAACATCTGTCGAGATCTAAATAAGTTTTCCAGTTTCTCATGATTTTTAGCTGTTTTCGGCGATATCAGGAGGTTTTCTATGGTGAGAAAGGATTTCAGACGCTGGCAGAATATTTTGTAGATAAATAATTTATATTTCTAGATTTCTAGGGGTTTGTGAGGTATATGGGTAATGTCGGTTTGGATTTTAGTATATGTACTGACCAGGTTTGTCCCATTTAGGATATAGTTTCTTGCCCTTGATTGAGTTGGGGTTGTTTTGTAGTTAGCTTTTAGTTTGGGTAATTGTATAATTATTAAAAGTTAGTCTATTATGTATTTTTATAAGGGTAGTCTCTCATAGGACTCACTCCTCTTGCTACATACTCCCTCCATCCCATCTTCACTTCTTGCATTCCATTTTGACCCCTCACAACTTCATCTTCTCATTTCCATGGAAAATCTTTCAACTACTTTATACACTATATGTCATACTTTATCGACTTTTTTTCCCTACTCTATCAATGTATCTCCCACTTTATTCACAATTTTCCTAATTTATCAGTTTATATTCTTTTTTATTCACTTTTATCTCAAGATTTGTATCAGATGCTACGAGAAGTTCAATTTGGGAGGGGGAAGTATATATTTTGTTTTGTTTTCGAAAACATTTAATTTCCTTGAATATTCTTCACTAATAATGATATAAGTGGTTATTTTACAAACATTTTTTTGTCTATTTAATTAAGGGCCTTGATAAACGCAGGACCAAAATTACTAAACGCAGGACACAATTTAAACATATTATAACTTTACCCAAAATTAAAGTAAATTATAAAACAACCTCTCAACTTTGAAATAATACAATTTGAATAAAAAATGTTTGAAATTTATCATTTAACCCCCTTACATACACTTCTCCTTCCCATTCGATCAAAGGACCATTCAAACGAAATCAAAGAACACGAAGGAGAAATCGAAAGGTTAGTACTAACATTTTTTTTCATCAACTTGATAAATCACCGAAAACTCGAGGGAGGGGGTGTTGGCCGGATTCGACGGTGGGCCATTGGCCGGCCGAAATCGGGCCAACATCAAAGCTCCGATCGGAGCGTGATATCTGGCCAGATCTCGAGATTCTGGCCAGATTTTGGTCTGGCCAGATTTCGGTTCTGGCTAGAACCGAACCGGTTCCACCTTTTTTGTAAATTTTTCCATTTTTAGTGTTACTGGTGCAAACTAGATCCGGTTTTGACTGTAAACAGTCCAATTTAATTATTTTTAATTTGTTTTCTTGCTTTTATGTTGATTCCTCTCAATTGTTTGGTGTACATATTGCCTAATGTTCGATGAACATGTTGAAGTAAAAGTGAGAAGAGATGCCATGGAAAGGGATATGAATGAGGAAGTTCCTTACAACAAACCTGATGATGTCCACAAGGTTCCAAAACTGCTGGGAACAGGTATGACTCTCAGAACAAGCTTGGAGTGCTAGTTGAGTCATTTTACTTGACTAAGCAAGAGTTTGAGGATGACATGAATTACTTGAGAATCATCTACAAACACTTCAAACTTATAGAGACCAAGATAGAGCATGCCTGGAAATGGGGAAGAGTCTATTACAGTTTTATGAAAAAAATCATGATCTTGACTATAAAGAAAGTGCAAGGTCGCCAGAGAAACATAAATGGATGTGAGAACCTATCTCCTTGAATATGTCAAAGACAAGAGAGAGAACAAAGATAAGAAATTTAGAGACTAATCATGAATGATTGACTGAAGAACTTGAGGTTGCTGAGAACCTTGAGTGTTTTGAAGATTCTGGAGATTTGAAGACTTAGGTTATAGAATGTTACTTTGAGCTTGGACTCTTTATTGTCCTATTTCCCTTAAGTATTGTTTTGTGTATTTTTGCAGATGTATTGTTTTTTATATATTCTTGTAAGTTATCTAATGTTCTGTAATTGTTCTAGTCTGATGATCATACTCTCATATACTTTAATAGAAGATAACCTATCAGCAAAGATCACTCACTGCGATTTGGTTGATGTCTTACTTTCTGCACTTACTTGAACATAATTGATAAATCATGATGAAATGATTAAGTGTTGGGTCGTTGACTTCTCCAATCTGTAATAGGACTTTTTGTAATAGTCATTGTTGTCTGATCAAAAAGGGGGAAATTTGTTAGAAATATATGTTAGTATTTTGATCACTCAACATAATGACTTATATATCCTAGTTTAGAAAGGTGTTTAGTATTCTTGGTTCACTTGAGCATTTTAAAAGAAAAAATACACTAAGTATGATAGGTTGTAGAAACCTTGTAATAGGATGTTAGGTCTCTGAATGTAACTTTTATTTAGTTCGAAGAAGACCAAGAAGGCATCCAAGCAAAGGAGAAGACCTTTTGCACAAAGGTATCTGAAGACAAAGGAGGAAAGTCTCCTCATATAGTTGCTTCCAGAAAGCTATGTATAAACTTGTGTTTTGTTTACAAAACAAAGTTGCAAGTATGTTTATGAGACAACAGGTTTATGAGAGATGGAACATGTGAAGCTTCAGAAAGCTACATGCATTCGTTGAGACTACAGGACGAAATATAGTACAGTGCATTTAATGCTCGACAAAAATGTCAATATCCTCTTGTGGAACTCTCTGAAAAGAGATATGCGCATGGGAGTACTAATTTTAAGATATGAACGGATTGAATTTGAAATATGTCTAACGGATACTATTCAAACGACTATCAAATTCATCTATAAATATCACCACTTAGAAGCTGAGAAATACACACAGGAACTACGCTCATATCTATCATCAAGCAATTATTCTCTCAAGCATTCTTACTATCTTTCTCTAAGCTTTATGTTGCGACCAAAGCTCGATAAATCACTAGTAGTTCTAAGTGTCCTGATCCTTCAACAAGTGTTTTAATTTGTGAAAGAGTTGAATCTTTGGATAACTATCTGCAATTCATTCTCTTGAACAAATCTCATAAACTTGGGTCAGTAAAAGAGCAAGCTACCATACACTGCATAAGAATATTAAGTAGTCTTGATTTTTCAAGCTCTCTGAATATAACTGAAAAGTTATACAATAAGCTTACATGACAATCAACTCATAACCAAACACCATTAAGGTGTGGAGTACAAGAAGTACTTGATTTGAAAAATCAAGGAATAGCTCAAAGGTTATCTTGAGTACATGAGGTACATGGTTCGAGGATCTAGGGAACAACTCAGGGGGAACATTTGGTTGGGAACCATTTGTTTTAGGAATCTTAGAATAGGATTATTGTAAGGTGAATTCAATTATCTGTTCAAGTGGATTCTAGGTATTTGAAAGGTAGAGTGGATTAGTTGGAGGATTACGCCACCTCTAAATACCACTATACTTGTTGTGTTATTTACTTTATGTATTTATATTTCAGCAACTCACACACGCACATTTACTACTGCAAAGCACAAACTCGTTTATCTATCACTTAAGTCTTCCGCTCTCTGAAATTAAGTATCAAATACCTACAAGTATCTGAGAAGCTAAGTTTATCGACAAAACTTTGAAATGACTATTCAACCCACACTAGTCTTTTCCTTTGTCATTATCTGGACCAACAAGTGGTATCAGAGCAAGACATTCCCAGGCCTTCTGCACTGAACCTCGATCCCCCAGATAGGCAAAGGTTTTTATCGCTTTTCGAGGACATTTAAGTTTGTGTGTTAAGTGTGCAGGTATGTCTCTGAGTGATGCTCCGGTTTTGAAGCCCGAGAATTATGAGAAATGGAAGAACAACATGATGTTGCATCTGGAAGCTATCAGTGATGAGATGATCTATGTCATCAAGGATGGACCTATAAAAATTAGACAGCTCAAGTAAGTTATTGGAGTATCTAATGGTCGAAGAACCACTGACAAAGATGTTGAAGGTAGTGACACTTCTACTAGTGATAGTGGTCGTGTTGCTACTAGTGAAGTTGAGTATGAAGACAAGCCTCATGAACTCTAGATATCGGAAGATGCCAAGATACACAGGTTGCATATATAGTGCAAACTGTGGTGTGCTAAAATGGCAAAAGTTGTCTGGCAATTGATTGAAGAAATCTGTACCGGAACTGAGAGAACCAAGAAAAACAAGTTCGAAGTTCTATAACTGAAGTTCCAAAAATTCAAATAGGACCCCACTGAAACTCTGGAAGAACTTGATTTTTATTTTACTACTCTCATGAGTGATATGGCTGCACTTGGAGAAAGTGATAGATATTCGAATTATGAGAAGGTGAAAATCATCATCAGAAGTTTGAACCAGAATTGGGAACATACCCAATACTTCTATTTTTACCAGGGAATGCCACAAATCACACCAGTGGAACTCTTCTCACATTCAACCACTGTGAATTATGAGACAACCCAACGTGGATTGGCTGCAGCTGAAAAGTTGCAAATTGTTGCTCTAGTCACACAAGGTACTTCTGAAAAGAAGGATACCAAAGAAGTTTCTGAAGAAAATGCTCTTACTGTTCGACACATGAAGAAAAATGTGAGTCAAGAGATAGAAAGGAGAAAAGCAAAGGAGAAGCTGAAAAAGCATCTCGGCCCAAACTATCATCAGTACAAGAACATTCAAATTAACATCTCTCTGAACAACCCTGCTCAGAAAGCTGTTAGTACTGAAGTTGCTGAAATTGAAAATGATATATGCTTCTATTGTCAGAAACCTTGTCACTTCAAACGTGATTGTCCTGCTTTCAAAATGCTCAAGACATGTGACAAAAAGGAGAGAGGCACTTTCAAAAGGACTCAGAGGGCCTTGCTCACTGAAGAAGAAAGAAGATCCAAATACAACTTGATGCTTTGGATATTGAGTCAGAATCTGATGATGAAGATTCAGATGACCCAAAATTAACATCACCAGAATTGTGCGGGATTACTCACGATGTAATCGACCTTGGCTAGAAGAAGAATGACATTTGTTAAGTTGTTGAGATAATGGGTTCCGACATCTCCAACATAGAAATGTGCCTAAAGGCTAATGAGGTAACTAACAATTTACAATTCCTATATTACGAAAGTGATGATGATGGTATCAAGGATTTGGAATTGATCAAAAGTGAACTTGATCGATATGAAAGAGAATTCTTGGTTGTTGAATCTAAAACCAAAATTTTGGAAGAATGCAAAGAAACTTTTTCAAGAGGTTTCTAAGTTGACCAAGGTACTTGAGAGTAAGGATGCTGAAATAGCATCTCTAAAGTCTCAGATATCGGAGAATGAAACTCTCATAAACTGGCCTTGAATGATCTAAATGAGAAGATGAAAAAGCTTGTTTCTGAAAATGATGAACTCAAAAAGAAGGAAATTTCATTCAAATCATTTGTCAAAGCTAGTGACACTCTCACGGAGGTTCAATCATATCTAAGAGACCCTTATAAGAGAGGAGGACTTGGAATAGATGCTCAATCAAGTAGCTCCACTCCACTCCTCTCATAGTGAGTCAATCAGGTCACATTGAAGAACACTGGCTATGGCACAAGAGAATGAGTCACTTGAATTTCGAAACTCTGAGCAAACTTTCCAAGAAAGAATTAGTGGTTGGATTACCTAAAACAACTTTCAGAATGGATGGTGTATGTTCTGATTGTCAACTAGAGAAACAATCCAAAGCTTCTTTCAAGTCCAAAACAGGGCATCCATATGTTAGACCACTGCAACTATTACAATGGATCTTTTTGAATCATCTGCAACTAGTTATGTCGACAAGAAGTATAATATGATTGTTGTAGATGACTTCTCTAGGTTTACCTGGGTTGTCTTTCTGAAACAAAAATCTGATGCTAGGGTGGAGATACCAAATTTGCTGAATAAGTTTGAAGTCATGAAAAATGACAAGTTAACTGCAATCAGAACAGATCATGATACTGAATTTGTCAACTAGTACATAAAAGAGTTTTGTAACTGCAAAGGTATACAACATCAATTGTCTTCTGTAAAAACACCACAACAAAATGGTGTTGCTGAAAGGAAGAATAGGACCCTTAAAGAAGTTGCAAGGACAATGCTAGATGACACTGAAATAAGTGAAATTTATTGGGTTGAAGCTGTAAATAAAACATGCTACACTCAGAACACATACTTGATAAACAAACACCATAACAAAACTCCTTATGAGCTTTTGATTGGTAGACCCCCTAATATCAAACATCTGAAAGTGTTTGGTTGTAGATATTTTGTTCTTAACAATGGGAAGGAATATTTGAGAACAATTCAACCAAAGGCAGATGAAGATTTATTTCTTGGTTATTCTATCAATAGCAAAGCCTACAGAGTATACAATAAGAGAACAAAGAAGATTGAAGAATCAGTTTATGTGGTATTCTGTGAAGGTAGCAAGAAAGTACCCCTTGATGAAGAACTCTCAGATAGGTTCAAGGAACTAATGATCAAGGATTTTGATGAAGAACCATCATAAAGGAAAAACTCCGTCACTAATATAGAGGATGTGTCTGACGAAGAAAAGCATGATGTGCCTAGTAAGAACCACATGATGTGCCTGGTAAGAACCAGATGACTCTTAGACATGATGAAGAATTTCCTATGAAAATTCCTAAAATGGAAAATGAGAATATTCATTGTAGAGACCTTTCTGAAAATGATCTTTCTGAAAGTCATGTTCCGGATATCTCTCACACTGAACAAGTGTCTGATATTACCGCACTTCTAGTGTACAAAATATCACTGATATTGAAGAAGTATCAAGTCATAATCATAGTGATTCACATTCAGATCACGCATATAATAACCCTACTAGTTCAAAACTTATAATAAAATGTATTAGAGATCATCCTGCAATGGATGTGATTGGTCCTATTGATCAAGGTGTTAGGACTAGGAGAGCAGTCATTGAAAATGATG
This sequence comes from Plantago elongata, assembly GCA_036897095.1. Taxonomy (NCBI): domain Eukaryota; kingdom Viridiplantae; phylum Streptophyta; class Magnoliopsida; order Lamiales; family Plantaginaceae; genus Plantago; species Plantago elongata. The sequence goes on along the minus strand of JAYMSP010000745.1, from coordinate 20,302 downwards.
ATTCTCTCTTTGGATGTTTTATCTCAAACACTGAACCTAAAACTATTGAAGATGCATTAAAGGATCAAGATTGGATCTCTGCAATGCAAGAAGAGTTGGGTCAATTTGAGAGAAACAAGGTCTGGAAACTATTTCCATCTGTAGAAGGAATATCTGTGATTGAAAATAAGTGAGTTTTCAGAAATAAAATGAATGAGTCTGGTGAAATAACAAAAAAACAAGGCTAGGTTGGTTGCCAAGGGATTTACCCAGACTGAAGGCTTAGATTTTGATGAGTCATATGCACCAGTTGCAAGATTGGATGCTATAATATTTTTTCTAGCCTTTGCAACTCATAATAACTTTAAAGTTTACCAAATGAATGTCAAGAGTGCATTTCTGAATGGTGAACTTACAGAGGAAGTCTATGTTGATCAACCACCAGACTTCGAAGTTCTCTCAAAGAGTAGAATGGTTTATAAGCTACAAAAATCTCTATATGGAAGATCAACTTGCAGATATCTTCACAAAGCCATTGCAAGAAAGCATGTTCTTGAATTTGAGGCATAATCTTGGATTAATTGAGCTACCTAAGAACTAAAAAGTTATAAGGAATATGAGAACAAGGATACAGAAAGTTGTTAAGTTTCTTGAACGACCATCCAAATACTACTGGCATTATAGTACACGTATGTCCAAGTATCTGAAACGGGTATTCATTTACTGAGGATATGACTTAAGAAATGCATTTTTGGTTTCTGAGACGGGTACTTAGAAAGGTGTATTGTCACTTCTGTGAGGGGGAACATATTAGTACACAGTACAATTCTATGAGAGCCAAACTATGTCTAGGTTTATGTGTTTTTACCATTTACATGCTAACACACATAAAACAAGACTTGAACTCAGAAAGATAAGTCCAAAGGTTTTATCTTCTCGCATGATAAGAGTGACTTGTGATTAAACCTTGCCAAAATTCATAATGAGGGCACTGTAATATTTGTTGATTGACATCATTGCTGAAGAAGCAATGAGAACCATTGATGAATAATACACTTTATCTCAACGGATAACGGTGAGAGAAAACTCATTGTAGCGAGACTATTATGGCCCCAGTAGCATTTAATGCAAAGCACTATTTGTTACCACACCAATGTAATGTACACGATAATAAATGCATAATGTATGTATATATTTTTTAACTGTTGTAATTCTATTGTTGTATATAAAGGATTTGGAGAAAAGACAAACACTTTTCACAAATTCGAAACTCTTCGCTTATATCAAAATAACATTTTCTCTCTAATTTCCTACAAACTCATATGTTCTCTCTAGTTCTTCTGAAAAAGAAGCACTAATCCAGCTCTCTAATCCTCTCTATATTTGAATCTAGTCACTATATAAGATGGCTCCCAAACGTGCTTCGAGTTCTAAGGCCTCAACATATGTTGTTGCTGTAAAGCAAGCAACAAACTTGGAGATCTCAAACAATAGACTCCAAGGGATTTCAATCATGAACACTGGACTTCTAACCATAGGATGTAGTATTGTGGTGCTTTAGTGGAGAAACACCTGGAAGCCATTATCTCGGAACAAGCGCATAGAACTTCTATCCTGGTTTTGCTTGAAAAAGCAAACCTTAAAGGATTGCTTTCAGCCCTTCTCAGTGAGACCTCATCACTGGATGTACTTAAGTTTTATAACAACTCAGAGGTGATCATTAAGGTGATCAACGAGACTGAAAAAAGTGTCCTTCATGACCAAGGTACATAACCTGGTCATTAACCTAGATTGTCAAGGTTTATGTGACCTGTTTGGTCTAAAAAATGAAGGAGAGGACTTTGAGATAAGTCCCATGGATGAGATTCTACTACAAGGTGCCAAAGAGACCTATAGTGAAGTCTCTGATATGTCTATTGCAGACACTCCCTCAACTTTCATTTTGGGAGATATCAGAGTAAAACACTTATTCAAGCACTGGAATGTGATGGCCTATATTTTACACCGTGCTTTGGATGGTCTGAAAGGGGGAGCCAACCAAATAAGCCTTGAGCGGTGGATGACAATGTACCTTATGAGAAGCCAACTCATGGAACAACCGGAAAGCCCTTTCAATTGGGGTAAGTACATGTTCATGAAGTTTGTCAAAGATCTCAGAAGCTTTGATGTGAAGATTGAGAAAGGCCTTGCTGAGCCTAAGCCACAGTTATCTATGGTCTCAAAATATGTTACATTCTGGAGACATATGGTCTTAAACTCACAAACCCTGAAAAGGTTGAGACCATTGACATTCTCTGGAAATTCAACTATGGTAACTAGTTGGTAATGTGACGCCCTTTCACCTTCAGATATAATTATCGACAATAAAAGCTTATTTAGACCTGCGGAAGCTTTAAACATAAATACTTTGTCCACATTTATATATGCATGCCGACAAAATGCATTTGCTCATACTTCAGAATTATAATTGATTTTTATATTACAAAGATTTTTCATGGACATTTTTCAAATGACGAGCTGAGGGAGGAGGATCATAAACCAGTTCGGTCGACCTTTAATGCATATGACTTTACTTCTTTACGGCTAACACCTGCCTTTTTTCTTCAAGAACTATAGAAAAATATCACAATTGGGGTGTGTTGCGGGCTCTGTAAGTATAATTAGTAACAAGTCAGTTAATAACCGGTAAACAAACCGATAACAAGCCATTTAACACCAGTCAAGCACATCACTTCCAGTCACCAGTCACAATGATTCACACAGTCAGCACATTTCTCCATCTATTTCACAATAATTCACTTCTCAATCCGAAACATATAAGTAATCAACATTTAACGTCGCTTCATACAAATCATTCATATAATAATAATGCATGTGCTTAGCCATTTTCTTTATCTGTTGTGGCTCTGTTACGAGTAAGAGTAAATCGTGATCACGATGATGGCCATTGCATTACCATCAGTTTCCTACAGAGTTCATCCAGTGATGAATATCCAGCCAGTGCTGGAAATTCATATCAGTGTCCGGTCGTACCCGAAAATTCATATTTTATACCGATTCCATCCAGTGATGGATATCCAGACAAGCTGGAAACACATGACTCAAGGTCGTCAGCAGCCACAACAAAGTCCTTTTATCTCGTATGAATGCAATTCACATAATCATATTTTTATATAGTTAACAATTTTCCATATACACGTATCCCATCCGTATATGGGAGAAATTGATCACATATCATCAGCTAACCACAACTAATTTTTCATCATTTTCATAACATGATAAATTACGTATATAGCACAACACTACGAATTTTCACATTTCATATCACACTTCACAATATAATTCACACATATTCATAGTCATACGCTAGCACCATATTAAGAATAACACATATTTATTAACTAACAAATTACCAAAATTATTTACAAGAAACTAAATCACGAGTCACTAAATACACTTACAATTTACTATACGAAACCGTCTATCTGAGATAAAGATTAACACAACCCATCAATAACTAGTGTTCTAATATGTGTAAAAGTTACAAACTCTCGAAAATCTTATAATTACCAAGTGTAATTGTTCTATTTTGTTCCTCTTTCTCCATTTCTTTTTTCTTTTTTATCAATTTCTCTCTAATTGTGGAGCGTGAACGGTGTGTGTGAATCAGGTGTGGTGTGTGTAGACCAGGAAGTATATTTTTCTTTTGGAGAATGAAATTTTAGTAGTGAAGATGTATAGATAATAATGATCATCATGGCGTTAATACGGTGCAATTTGCAGGAGGATAAGATTAAGTGTACCGGTGGACATCAAATAGAAGTTAATTGTAATGAACTTAACCTATAATTTTAATGAACAAATTACTTGCACCAGCCTGTTATTTCAATTTTCGAAAAGACGATATGAAAGTTTAAGAGACACACTAAACATATACTATAAATTCATACGTTTCATATTACGTGTCTATTGGTTCATTAGAGCTCGTTTAAATATGAAATTATAAAAATTAAAATTAGTAACAAGCTGGTCCAAAACTATAAAAACGACGATAACAACTAGAATTCAATTATGATTATATAATACATTTTTTAACATCATGTTCATATGGAGCAAATATACCATGTAAGATTATATACTTCAATTATTCAGAAATAAAGCCACGTAAATAACACTTATGAAAATTTATCTGATGTTACTTTTAAAAACATTAACATACCTATGAGGTTAAAAAAGTCAGGGGCGTGACAATTTTCACCACTAAAAGAAATTTCATCCCCAAAATTCTTCGTGCACTTTCGACTGTCAAGTTTACATTCATGACGTATATCACATTAACACCTTGAAACATATAACCACTTTCAACAATTAAGCAAAACATAAATCACCTGGCTTCAAATAACATACACGTGAATCTGACTCAGGCTGGATGCTCCATTCCCTCGAAAACATGTACACATCATGAATGCATCTGAATGTTTCACAATTCAAATACGGAACTCATACCTAGTGCATGTCACATGCAAACTGTTAGCATAACCCATACCTGAGATCTACGACAATGTTATGCAAACGGTCAACATAACGCCAAAGAACCCCTACTCAGGGCTCTGATACCACTAAATGTGACGCCCTATCTCCTTCACATATAATTATCGACAATAAAATCTTATTTAGACCCACATAAACTTTAAATATAAATACTTTGACCACATTTACACATGCATGCCGACAAAATGCATTTGCTCATACTTCAGGATTATAATTGATTTTTATAGTACACTGATTTTTCATGAACGTTATTCAAGTGATGAGCCGAGGGAGGAGGATCGTAAAACCAGTTGGTCGACCTTTAATGCATATGACTTTACTTCTTTACGGCTAACACCAGCCTTTTCTTCAAGAACTATAGAAAAATATCCCAATTGGTATGTGTTGTGGGCTTAGTAAATATAACGAGTAACAAGTCATTTAATACCCGATAAACAAATTGATAACAAGCCATTTAACACCAGTCAAGCACATCACTTCCAATCATCAGTCACAATGATTCACAGTCAGCACATTTTTCCATCTATTTCACAATTATTAACTTCTCTATCCGAAATATATAAGTAATCAACATTTAATGTCGCTTCATACAATTCACATTGATATAATATTAATGCACATGCTTAACCATTTTCTGATGTGGCTTTGTTATGATCAGGAGTAATTCGTGATCACGATGATGGATATACAACCATGCCAGTGATAGATATCAAGCCAGTGCTGGAACTTCATATCATTGTCCGGCTGTGAGGGGTGATGGTAGACCAGGAAGTATGTTTTTCTTTTGGAGAAGAAATCTTAGTAGTGAAGATGTATAGATAACAAAGATCATCATGGCATTAATACGGTGGAATTTGCATGAAAGTAAGATTGAGTGAGGCGGATAAAACCAATTATAATGAACTTAATATATTATTTTAATTAACAAATTACTCGCACCAGCCTACTTATTTCAATTTCCGGAAAAACGACATGAAAGTTCAAAAGGCACACTAAACATATACTATAAATTCAATATGGTTCATATTACGGTGTCCGTTGTTTCATAGGAGCTCGTTTGGATGTAAAATTGTTAATATTAAAAATAGTAACAAGCCAGCCCAAAACTATATTAAACAACGATAATAACTAGATTCAATTACAATTATATAATGATAATTTTTAACATCAAGTTCATATAGAGCAAATATACCATGTCAGATTATATACTTTAATTCTTTGGAAATAAAGCCACGTAAATAACACTTATTAAAATTTGTCTGATGTTACATATAAAAACATAATTAAACATACTTATGAGGTTAAACAGGTTAGGGGTGTGACAGGTAAAGGAGCAAAAGAAGCGTAAGGCTGAAGGAAAGCCTAAGGTAGCTACACCTGCTGAGGTTGCATCTAAGAAACCAAGAACCAAGAATAGAGCAACGAAGAAACCCAAGGTTTTTGAGACTCCTGCAGAGGCATTTCTTGCAGAGAGTACTCCAACTCCCGATCTTGCTATTAAAGTTCCATATACCATTCTTACCATGATGATGCGTCCAAGTATGAGGAAATGCTAAGTAAGACTAGTGGAAATCTCTCTCTCTCTCTCTCTCTCTCTCTCTCTCTCTCCAGAAACTACCAAAATTATGCATAATTCGGTACCCACCTTTGAAGAGTTTGATGATGATGAGATGGTTCTCTACAGCTCTTCACCACTACAAAGAAACCAAAGATACATCGAAGGTATCTGGTTCAATTTTGGGTGAGGTTTATGAGAAAGCCTCAAAGACTTTGGTTGCTGATGAACATATTGATACACAAGAAGCAGCAACCACAGCCATTCAGAACTCTCAAGACTATATTCAAGAGTCTTTGAATGCGTAGGATCAAGTGATTGAGGATGCTGACATTGCCTCCACACTTCAAGGACTACAAGAGAATTTGCTGAAGAAAATCCTGCAAAGGAGCAGGTTTCCCATAAAGTAGTGGAAAGGGAACTGGAGTCTGAAGTGCCAGAATCTTCTAACCAACAAGAGGATTCACAAGCTCAATCTGAAGCACTTCAGGTAGCAAAGAAGTCTATCTCTGACTTGTTTAAACTTCATTGTTTATACTTGTCACTCATAAATTCTCTTTGTTACCGGCCCAAGCAGAAACACAAGCAGAAACACAATCTCCCCAAGCCTCAACACTTAAAGATTCTGAGCATGTTACACAGGTATAATCAGTTTCTAAGGGATTGTATTTCCTATTTTAATTGCATTTTTTATTGAGTTTTCTAACATGATTTCCGATAGGATCAAACTGAGGAAGAAGAGCAAGTGGTGGAAACATCACAAGCTGAAAAGGAATTGCCAGAAACCCACAAGGTTTCTGAAGAGCAAGTTGTTGAGCCTTCAACTTCGAAGGTTTGCCTAATTTTTCAGAAAGTTGGCAATTTTATTTTTCACATGCTTTTCTTAATTATACATTGTTTACTTTCTTAGGCTCAAGAAGAAGTAAATGTGCCAAAAGGTGAAGTTTCGACCACTTCTGAACCGATGGATGTGGATAAAGTTCAACCAACTTACACACCAGAAAGGATCCCAGAGACTTTAAAAGTCTCTGAGAAAGTTGTTTCTGAGCCTCCCCAACAGGAGGTAAGTGAAAACTTAGAAAACAACAAGTGTTTTTCAAACATAACTTTCTGTAAAATTCATCTAATGTATTAATTTTTATCTTTAGGTTCAAGTTGAAAGAGAAGTTGCTGAGAAACAGACTACCATGTCTCCACCTTGCAATGAAATATATGAGGCTACCATTCAAGTGGTAGACCTTTTTGAGCCTGCAGTTCACTCTCAAGTATTTCAGAAACTGAACTTATCATTCAACTTAGATATTTCTAAGTCTTATTTTCTAAAAGACTTTTTCTCTTTCAAGATCAAAGCATAGTACACCACCTTGCCAATGGTGATCAACTTGGTTTCTGATGATGAGGAGGAGATTAACGAGAACGACTTTGAGGAACCTCCCTCTGAATATCCCACCAATAAGGGCAATGATAACAGTGATCATGTGATGATGATGAGGCTCCTACTCCTGGAGATGGTGGAATTACTCAGACAAAAGGAGCATCAAGTGCTTAAAAGCCTTCTGAAAAGAACCAATCTACTCCACCATCTTCACAATTACCCAATCACACCTCTCAACAACAGACTGACACTGAAGCAACAAAGATTTTTGAATGGGAATCTGAGGCAAGAGTTTTCAAACTACAGAAGATGTTGGAGAGAGAAGCTCAAGACAAGTTGGAACAACCCTGCTCAGAAAGCTGTTAGTACTGAAGTTGCTGAAGTTGGTAATGATATTTGCTTCTATTGTCAGAAACCCGGTCACTTCTAACGTGATTGTCATGCTTTTAACAAGCTCAAGACGGGTGACAAAAAGGAGAGAAGAACATTCAAACGAAGTCATAGTCCATTGCTTACTGAAGAGAGAAAGAAGATCCAAATTCAACTTGATGCTCTGGATATTGAGTCAGACTCTAAAAGTGAAGATTTAGATGACTCAAAATTACCATCACCAGAACTATGCGGGATAACTCACGATGTTATCAACTTTAGCCAAAAGAAGAACGACTTGTGCGGTGTTGCTGAGATAGTAGGTCCTGATATCTCCAACATTGAAGAATGTCTTATGGCTGATGAGGTAATAAATACCTCAAAATTTCTTGCAAGAACTGCTCCATTCTCTTCGCTCCAAGAGGAAAAACAAGACGGGTGTATGATTATGAAACTCGGCTTGGAGAAGGCATATGATCGAATAAGTTGGAGTTTCCTAAAGGACACTTTAGAAGCTTTTAACTTTCCGGCAAGTGTTATTTCCCTGATTATGCTCTGCATCGCTAATGCGCGGTCTCGAATCTTATGGAATGGGGAACCGTTGGAAGAGATAGTTCATACGTGTGGGTTGCGACAGGGCGGCCCATTGTCACCGTACCTTTTTGTACTCTGTATAGAGAGGTTGTCTTATTTGATTAATGAACAGGTGGAGCGAAACAAATGGATTCTGATTACTCCTTGTAGGAATTGGCCTTTGTTCTCTCACATCTTATTTCGGATGACTTGATCCTCATGAGTAAGGCCAATTTGCGTAATGCTCGGGTGATTAAGCGGGTGATTGACACTTTCTATAAAAGTTCAGGGCTGAACTTGAATATAGCAAAATTGAAAATCTTCTTTTCGAAGGACGGAGGGGCAAGTTTGAAGCGTTCGATCTCTGATACTCTTGGTTTTGGGATAACGACTAACCTTGGGTAGTATCTTGGTTTGCAATTAAGACGCGAGAGAGTTAGAAGGGCTGAAGCGAGGTAACTTATTGATAAGCTTTCAGCTCGCTACACTGGTTGGAAGAAGAAATTGTTATCCACTGTCAGTCGCACTACCTTGATACAAGTTGTAGTGTTGAGCGTTCCTCTTCACGATATGCAGGTCGGTTGGCTTCCGGAACATGTGTGTGACAAGTTGGATAAGATGAATCGAGATTTCCTCTGGTCCAGTGACAGTAGCCAACGGAAAACTCACTTGGTTGGTTGGAAAAAGGTTACTCGTCCAAAAGATGAGGGGGGCCTTGGGACTCGAGTTGCTAGGACAAATAATGAGGCGATGCTTGCTAAAGTCGTATGGAAGACTATTACGAGGGAAAATACAATTTCGATGGATCTCGTACAACAAAAATACCTCAAGGGCAGGAGCATATTGCATTATACAATGAAACCTGGAGACATCGCAATGTGGAAGGGAATTACTCGATGTGCTCAAAAGCTTAATTCTAGTTTTCGTTGGCATATTGGTAATGGTAGCAGAATCAGCATCTGGCTGGATGTTTAATTCAAAGATAAGGGGGTTTATTTGAGCGGATGAATTGGGTGGACAAGAGGGATTATGATATCACACTGAATCAAGTCTTACTGGAGAAGGGAGATTGGGACTTTTCAGTTTTGCGAACTCCAATTCCAGGTGAGTTATCTGATGAACTTCGAACATCAAATATCCAACTTGCATAGGAAGATGATAGAATTATTTGGAATGGTACTGCCTCGGGAGTATTTACATGTCAGTCGGCATATAGGATCCTCTTTGCGCAAGATAATCCAGGGCGTACTTCTCGGCCTAAATGGAAAGCTCTGTGGAAATCCAAGCTTTCTAACAAGATGAAGCACTTTCTTTGGCTTGCTTGTCAGGATCGTTTACTGACAAATTCCATTAGACATAAGAGACATATGACTACATATCCGTCTTGTGGCCAATGCTCGAATCATATCGAAGACTCTCTGCATATCTTAAGGCATTGTGCGCAAGCTAAACTAATCTAGCAGAGTATTCTACCTCCTGAGGAGTTATACCGTTTTGATCAGTTGCCGGATGCGGAGTGGCTATGAAGTAATATGTCTGGTAGCTTCGTTTCACTTCTGAACATGGGAGTCTGTTGGCCTGCTTTGTTCTCCGCTATGTGTTGGATTCTCTGGAAGTCGAGGAATGCGTTTGTTTTTCGTAGCAAGACAGAGTCGAAGGCACGCATATTATTCCTTATCAAGCAGCATGCTACTAACCTAGATTTCAAAATAAATCCAAGAAGTGAATTTCAGAAGTCCCTAAAATGGACCAAACCTGCAGTACAATGGAAGAAGCTGAACATTGATGGCAGTTGTAGACCTCAGCAGAATTGTGGAGCTTTTGGTTGTGTACTTCGTGATGATACTAGTGGTTGGGTTTGGGGTTACTCTGGACAGCCGACCGCCAATGAAACTAAACTGGAAGGTTTGCTTAAGGGGCTGGAGCTAGCCTGGGAACATCGCATCCCCATGCTGCATGTCGAAATTGACTCGTCAACGTTGTTCGATTGGATGACAGAGATAGCGGAACCTCCAATAGAGCTACATGATAAAGTACTGAGATACAGAGTTCTACTTCATAGTCCTTGGGATGTTGAGATTAGAAAGATCGATAGGAAAGCCAATTATTGTGCGAATTATATAGCGAGTTTAGGATATAATTATGGAGGGGAGGGAAGATTTTGGTCTTCCCCACCAACTTTTGTAATCTCAATTTTGGGCCCCGGCATTGGCCTTTGAACTTATACATTTCGTTTCTTAAAAAAAAAAAAAAAAACAAGATAGCATTTGGTTGTTTGGGATCAAACTCAAGCGGGGCTAGGTAGAGCAAAAAGATAAATCAACCGAAGTTGAAGGGCCAAGTCGTGAGACCTTTTCAATTTATTTTCTTTCTTTCTGCTAATCTAATAAACTTTTTTACCTGCATCAACTATACTCGATTCAGCACACCCACAATAATACATACCATGTTATGTTACCTGATTCTATTCCAACTGCTGGATCGCTTCTTCTGTCTTTATCTCTCTATACACGGATTAATTGAAGATGTAAGGATTCTGCAAAAAAGCCCATCTATAACATATTAAAATAAAAATTATTCTAGCAATTTTTGGGATGACATGTCATTAATTATGTGAAATTGATAATCGTTCATATTGATTGTTAAATATTTAAATTTAATATGATGAATGTGAAATACTTAATTTGTTAAGATCGTATGCATCATATAACTCTCATTACTTATGTTTAGTAAGTTGATTCAATATATAATTTATATTTAGTCTCACATATATTTATTTACAGAACTCCCGAAAATATTCTGAACAATATATATATAGATTCACTACGAGAAAATGAATTCATAGTTAAATTATTTATTTATTAAAATTTTATTTTTATTAAATGACAAATTTAAAATAATGAAAAATTAAAACTAGAACATTTTTAAATTATAATCAATTCTCCATTTATCAAAGAAATCAATACTTATTTAAGTATACAATTATGAATACATCACTTTAAATATTTGCAATAAATTGTACATTGAATTGAATCAAACAAAAACCATTACATTTTCAACATTTATGTGAATTCTAACACATTTTATATCTTTACTCAAAATGGTCATATATCACATCTCCCTTGATAATGCCCATAAGGTAGGCCTTCGACTTATTGCATGACGTATGGTGATGGACGAACTTACAATTTGCCTTGCATTAAAAGTGATTCCTTCTTAGAGGGTGATGAGTGATGAAACTTACATGCAAAAAATCATTTTATGGTTGAGGGCAACCTTATTTTACAAATCCCCTACTTTTTATCCATGTGAAAGAAGGATAGTATTCCGATATTCATATAAGCATTGAGAGAAAGATGTCAAATTCTATTCTAATGGAGTTCTTAGATTCCCAGATACAAGATAGGAAGAATGAAGGTCATCAACTCATACTTGACAAAACATCATTTACTACAATTCATTGTTGATTCTAGGGGTGTGCATTTAGTCCGAATCCGAAAAATCAATCCGGAAATCCGGAAATCCGAAAAACCGATCCGAACCAGTCCGATTCGCTGTCTCCGGATCGATTTCGGATCAAAATTTTTCCCAGACTAAAAAATTCGGATTGGATCCGATCCGATCTGCGAATTTTCAGATTAATCCGAAAAAATGTATAAATATTTTTTTATTTCATGTACATCTTTATTACCCAACTACTTATAACTAAAAAGACCCTAGATCTGTTTACTCCTACACTCTTCTCCACAGATCTGGAAAAAACGGTTGTTGCTCTCTTCTCCTCTCAAGTTGTCTTCTCTACACGGCTACACAGACTCCAGTCCACTCTCTGCACCCTTCCGACTTCTTCCTCCATCTCCTCCCTCCCACAATCGCTCCTTCCGTCGTCTCTCTCCCTTGCTCAGCCGCGCCTTCCGTTGTCTCTCTCCCTTGCTCGGCCGCACCTTCCGCCGTCTCTCTCCCTTCCTCAGCCACACATTGATGTTGTTCTCAGCGTCTCAAATCTTCAGTCGTCTTTTCGTCAGATCGATCTGAAACCCTTCCGACTTCTTCCATTATTTTCTCTATTATGTTGTGCCTGTGTGTTGTTGTTCCTCTTTTGTTCTATGGTGTTTCTAATTCGGAAGAATGTATATTAATCGCAACTGTTCTGATATGGGATGCTACATTTATGTTCTCCTAATATGAATTTATTTAGTTAATAAGGATGAATTGAAGACAAATTTAAATTTTATGTTAAAGTAAAATTTCGGATTTTCGGTTTAAATACGAAAAAATTCGATCCGTTTTCGAATTGATCCGAAACCTATCCGAAATTTCAGATCTAATTTCAGTTTAAGGTAAAAGTTACTATTCGGATCGAATCAATCCGAAATACGGATCGGATTTGATCCGATCCATGCACACCGAGGAGATATTATATTTGGAGGACTTTGTGCTCTGTTTTGAGAGATAGAAGAGATATACGTTCTTCCAGTGGCTTCCATCGGTATCATATTATTGCTACTTACAAGGGTAGAACTATTCATTCAAGATATTAAATACATTTATACTAGATATACAGTAGGATTGAGCTTGATTTTGATGCAACGTGTCTACTCAAAGAAACAAACATATTTTATGGGGCGAGACTACAGTGATGAATATGCATTGTATTGAAGCGCTTGATATGAGTTCAAGGGATTTTATGCATCGACTAGCCACACTAGTTGGAAGTTTGGTTATTATATCGAACAAATACTTTAAACAAATACTGAAAGTGGTTCCGAGAGTGTCTAGATCTGACATTATTAATGCAACAATTTGCTCATCCAAAATATGAGATTCATGTGTGGTCCTCAGACTTACAAAGAACATGCGACTTCAGGTAACTAAATGTTTATTCATTTATGGTTATTTTTATTTTAGTAATAAATGTTTCTTTCTTTATATTCTATGAAGTGTGATTTGATTTTTCTTTTAGGCTGGTATGTTAGATTTGAGATTCATTGGATGGGATAATCGCAAAGTGGATACTACCGTTTGGTGATAAGGCCGATGAGGCTGATATTAGGATGCAAGAAGACATTCTTTTCCAAGAAGTGTGTGATCATATTCCTACAAATATAGAAAGCACATATCCTACTTGGGAAGTAAGTTTACACCTTATTCCGATGTAACATGTCTACTCAATAAAATGAACTTATTATACAAAATGAGGCTATAATTACCAAATTCAATGTTTTGAAGTGCATCATAGGAATTTTAGGTATGTCATGCATCGACTAGCCACACAATTAGATGATTTAGTTATTGTAATTAATGGAGAGTTTACATAGGTATCCCAATTGATTCAGTGAGGGTCTAAAATTGACATTGTTAATGAAACAATATGCTCATTCAAAATATGAGATTCATTGAGTCCAATTAATTTTATTTTGTATTTATTTTATTTACGGTCAACTAAAAAAATGAAATTTTGGGTGTATCTGTAATTGTTTGAAGGATGAATATGTAATTGGCTCATATTTAAGGGGTAAGAAACATAAATTTTCCTTAAATATTTGATGATATAAATCAATTTAACATGTCAAAGATGTTCAGAGATTTCTTTGAATATTTTAGCGCATATAACATGTATATGGAAAATAACTTTGAGAACGGTTTTAAAATAATTTTTTACCATAGATTTCTCTACAAAATTAATTATTCTGAATTATAACCTTAGGATCATACTGAAGGATGGTGCATGATAATGCTTTTGAGGATTATTAATCAAACTTTCAAATTGTGCAATGGAACAGGGCTTATAGTTACTGATCATAAAAGTTTATCATCGAAGCAAAATTGATATATGGAATCAATGCGTGTAAAATTTAATTCCTATGATGAGCCACTCAAAATGGATTAAAAGGTAGTAGTTTACAATGTAGTGGTCATATATATGACACGACAACAAATGTAACTTACAAAGAAGTCTTCAACAAGTTATGAGTTGATCTTAAACACCGGTAAAATTTTATATATGGGATCTACTTTACGTTTTGCACTTTTCTAAGGGTAGTGTGACTTCCGATGCAATGTTGAAGTATATGCTTCTCATCTTCTACATATTATTGTAGAAATTTATCAATTTTATTATCTTAATTTTTTATCCATGCCCCGTCGAGTATCATATAGTATCTACTTAAGGCTATTTTTTTCTCAATTTATTATCTCACTAAGTATATACCCTTATACTTTTTTAGGTACGGATGGTATCATGTGAAGTCAAATCTTACCGATAAGTTTTTCGATTTTACACATTGCAAAACTTTTTTTATCATACTTACAATATGTTATTCTTACAAACTCTTGATCTTCAATTTTATAGATTTTTTTTTCAGCTTATACATACTAATTTTCACAATTGTAATCATTCAAATAATGAATTCATATATGAATTAAATAAGCATAGGGTTGTCCCTGGTTTAAATATATGATAATGCTTATATTGATCAAAATACCGAGTTGAAATATGCAACAAGTCTCATAAGTACTAATATTAGAAAGTATATAATTGAGGCTAATATAATATTAGAAATCTATGAAATCGAAAAGGTTTTCCCTCCAATTGTGATGGTGAACCCATTCGACAAGATGAAGTTCCCTATCAATTTTGATAGGATTTTCAATGATATAATCTATTTTACTATCACTATAAACAAAAGTCCTGAGAAATCTCTCGCACACAAGTCGGCTTCTACACCCTCACACAGTCACACGTATTCAAACGTTATGTATTTGAGTTTCTCTCTATAGATTGCGAGGAGAAAGAGATTTAATGTAGTTATATGCGATGACATGTTAAAATATATGACACGGCGTGTTCATTATCATCGGCATTTTATTATAGGATAAATTAATTTCTTATTTTAACTATTATTTTCATGCCCCGTCGAGTATCGATGGGCCATTAACTAGTAATTTAAAAAAAAAAATTGGTCGAAAACATAGTTGCGAATTGATTTGCCATCATTCGTTTTTAAAATATATATATATGGAATAACATTTGGGATCCTTTAGGGAGTTGTTCTCTATCAGTAATTGGGCCAGATTATGCCTAATTACGAAAGTTAGTCAGGCCCAATCTCATATTCTGCGTCAACTCTTAATTACCGAGTTGTCCATATCAAATCCAACTGACCCAGTAAATCTGGCAGATTCACATCTCACTAAACCTCGGGAGATATGAATCGGTGATGAAGGATTACTAAAATCTTTATCAAATTTTCATTCTTCCACCTTTGCTAACATTTCATGCTCACAGATTCTACTTCTTCCTCAATATTCTTTGCTTCAATTAACAATCCTTCTCATAAACGATAACGATTTTGTGCTCAATCAACAATATTCATCCCAAAATATGTTGATTCGAGGGCTACAACATTGTTCCTTCTCATGCTATATATTTGCATAGGTCTCCCAATTTCTTCAGCACAATTGGCAATTAGCAGGTTCTAGTTCAACTACACAATTGATTGTCAAGAACTAGTAAATTTGTTCTTCCAACTTTTCGTTTTTGTCAATATACTCTTATGAATGAGACTTTACTTTGTTTAACTTGGGCTGAAACTGAAAACACCAATACATGCTTCCATTTATCACTATATTTTTTGTCTCATGATTTGTTGACTAGTATAAAGTGTGATTTTGTTAAATGGTATAAAGTGTGATTAGTTGATCTTTATTTAAGCTTCCATTTATCACCCTGCACACTGTGAATGAGTGTTACTTACAATTTGTATGTAGTTACAATGGATTGGAAGACAAAAGTACTAGTTATAGTAGCTATTCTACTTGTTTCGGTACGAACTCGGCTTGGTCTTATCATGTTATGTAGGGGTGACCGTTCGGATTAATCCGATCCGATCCGATCTGACCAACTGAGGGTCGATCCATAATCCGATCGGAATGGTTCGGATCGAATTCGGATTAAAGTTCCTGCCATGAATACTAAAATTGAACCTCATTAACGTTTTCTTCATTTCCATTATTCTTCTTCTTCTTCTTCAACATATCACAATGGAACACTCAATACCTGCATAATTCCCAAGTATTTACAGATCTAATCAACTCAGATTCAGATCTCTCATTTCCATTGACATTTCTATCTCCTCTAATTCAATTCAATTCATATCCGAATATAGCGATCCGAGCGGTGAGACTTGAGAGAGAGACGAGACGCCGAGACGGATCACGGGATGAGGGTCTGAGACAGTGAGACCAACTGAGTTCGGTGCACCACCAATATCCACCTCTGAAGGAGCCGCCATCGATGCCGAGGTAGATCCGGCTCCGATGGACGAAATCAATCGATGCCGAGAATCCCAATATCCGCCTCTCAATCCGCCGCCATCGATGTGAAGGATATCAATCCGCCGTCATCGATGCCGAGAAGCTCCCAATATCCGCCTCT
This sequence comes from Plantago elongata, assembly GCA_036897095.1. Lineage (NCBI taxonomy): Eukaryota > Viridiplantae > Streptophyta > Magnoliopsida > Lamiales > Plantaginaceae > Plantago > Plantago elongata. Next base: position 3,463 of record JAYMSP010000745.1, on the reverse strand, counting down.
GAAGGAGCCACCATCGATGTGAAGGAAATCAATTCGCCGCCATCGATGCCGATATTGATGGCGGACGGTGACAAGGGAGAGATGGAAAATTGGGAATGAGACAATTAGGTTTGGCCGTTTGGGTTTTAGGGTTTACAAATATGCTACTAGACTTAAAAATGTTTCTTGCTTTGGGGTTTTTTTTAAATTTCGGATTATCCGAAAATCCAACGGATTAAACCGATCCGATCCGAAATCCAAAAAACTAAAAAATGCCAACCCGAAATTCGATCCGAATATAGGGGATCGGGTCGGGTCGGATTGCCGGATTTTCAATTTTCGGATTTTTTGGTCACCCCTATATACGACTAATTTAGTTGAGCCAGTCTCTTCTATTGGCGTTTTTAACATCCACAACCACAAGGCTCGAACCCCATACCTTAATTAAATGAACTAAATTTTTTATCACTTAAGCCAGTAATTGTTGGTATAAATTTTTTTTTCATGTTCACATATACTCAAATTTCACATTTTATCTCTCCTAGTTTTAAAGTTAAATAAGTAAAGAAAATGTAAAATAAAAAAAAATATTAATAAAAGAAAGAGAAAATAAAATATAAACAAACAAACATGTCAGCCGCCACCTCCTACTCCTACTTCCTACATATATTCTTCTTCAGCTCCTGTTGGAACTAAAATACAACTCCAACGGAGTAGAAGCAACTCCGCCGGAGGCATCATCTACAATTCTGTGTGTAGCTATAAAAGAGCTCTATTGGAGCTATAGAATCTTCTCCAACTAAGCTGCAAATTAGCTCCATTGGAGCTTAATTACGCTGCATTCGAATTGCAGATTTGCTCAATTGAATTTACAGATCCAGTTGAATTTGCATTATATCCAAATTTCATCTCAAGTCTTGGTTTGATTTTGATTATTGTCTCTAAATTTTGATTCGATAAAAGTTCAGAGGCATGCTTGAGGTTATTAGAAAATCCATAGGTGTCCAATGAAGAATTAAATAAGGTATTTGAAATTGCAAGTTTCTAAAACATATAACAAAGAAACAGAGAAAAGAAAAAAGGAGAAGGAATAAAGAAGATGAAAAACCAGAACAACCAATGGAATTTTGTTAATATCTTCAACTTTTCCCTCCACATAAGAAAAAGGCAGATTTATGTTTTGTTGACATTTGGGCTAATATGTAATTAGGAAATGTAGACGCTCAGATATCTACAATCAAAATTAGGGTTTAGAATTTGAGGGCACCAGCGATCTGCAAAGCAACAAGAGATGCACATTGGAACGTAAGATCCAAATGAGACACCGTTGTGGTGCCGATCGAACGAACTTTGACGCTCCAAGTAAATAAATCTGGAATATGTGGAATAGTAAATGGTAAAAAGACATAAAGTACTTATCCTTTTCGGAATGTGATAGCCTTTTGACGGCTAGATGTCGGTTGAGTCGGATAAATGAACGAGTTGGGTATGTCGACGATGTATGTAGTTGGGTGAATGCTAAAATGTTGCGGTGATGGAGGTTAAGGTTTCGACTAGAAGATGGGGTTAATGGAAGACTCCAAAACTCCAATTAAAGATAGAGTAGTAGTTGATAGATGGAGAAGCGTGCAATTTTTAATGATTAAGATTTTGCTAGTAGTCGCAGTTACTTTGATATCAGATGAGTCAAGGAGTTTTCCTTATCCCTTTTTACTGAGATAGTTGCAGCATCTCCTAACGAATCCTCACCATGAATTATTATTCGTCGAGATCTAGTTGGAGATGAGGGATATCGTTGGATAATTGATTCTCCATTAGACCATCTTCAGTGATCACATTCCCTTACACTCACTTCTTTCTTTCACATCAGCGTTCCACTTATCTCACACCCTACACAATTCTTACTTTCCAAAGATCACACCTTATTTACCTTTTCTTTTCTCATTTCTCTTATATTGCACTTCATTATGTCTTTTTCTTTCACTTTTTACTTATAAACTTCATTCTAATTTATTATTCTCTCCGTTCTTTTTATAACTTCCTAACTTTTTATTTTTGGAGTAACATTAGGGGGACTTGTGCTTTTAAATATTTTTCAATTAGCGCAAAACCAAGTAAAGAAAGAGGAGTACACACCTAACTAAAATACTATAGCAAAATACTTATTTTATATAAATAAAATTATTAGAAAATAAGAATAGAGTATACTCTCTTCCTTCAGGGAAATAATTATATAATTAAGACCATACTAGGTGACCTAATACAAGATAAGATGGAAGAGATTTTACAAACTTCCTAACCCCAAAAATAAAAAGGTTTTACCCACTAATTAATCTTTTATTATTTCTCTTTTTCACTTTATTCAATCTCTCTCTTACTTTATCACCCACTTATAAATTTTACAAATATAACACCTCTTACAAATAATTTTTTATTAAACATTCCTTGATCCAAGAGAAAGCATCAAAATAGTAAGTTTTAAATGGACCGGAGGGAGTATAATAATTTCACATTAATTTTGAAACATTACAATGTTTCAAAATATAATAGACAATACATATAAATAATAGAAATTACAACGTCTAAGTATTCAGAACACATATCACAACTATACGTAATAACCAAAATAAGCACACACTTCCTTTTAATTTAAATTGATGTTGTTTTCGCTCTGGTTGTTCGTCCGTATTTACTATGATAGACATGAGACATCATTTTAATTGGTGTTGTTGTTGTTAAGAAGGTAGGTTTTATACATATATGGAAAAAATATAATATAATTTAAATATTCATAAAACATTAATGATATTGTTTGAAGCTTTATACATAAATTCAATAATCAAATTCATCTTTTATTAGTACACGTCTCGTCTAAGATTTTATATTGTTAACATTATTATATTGTTAAATATTATTATTATAATTAAAATCACTTATATTAAAACACTAAACAAAATATAAAAATGAAATATCGAAATAAAAAGACTACAAAATTCTCTTACCAAACAAAGAGTGAAAGGAAGAAAAACATAATGCAAGAGAAAGAAGGAGAAACAAAGTTGAGAAGAAGAGGTCAAATAATGAAAAGAAACATATAAAAAAAAGGAAATGAGTGTTGATACCCGTTCCAACATTTGGAACATGTACCAGCGCTAGAACTTGCTGGCACGCTGATGTAGCGTGTCAGCTGGTTCTACTCAACTGGCTAGAATGCCATTGGAGCTGGTCTTATCTCTAAGTTCCCACAACCGACTACTTATTTAGCAAGTTAGTTTGAAATGTGGTGTAACGCCCCAGATCTTGGTCCAGACGTTAAGGATTTTGCCGAACAACAAAATATATATATAAATACCAAAATATTATTCGTTACATCTCCCACGGTCTTTCATAACTTAATAAAAAAACACACACACACTTATACTACTGGGTCAGCAGCGGAAAGTCCAGTCCTAGAGTCAGTCGGTATGTCTAGCTACCCAGTCCT
>JAYMSP010000744.1:0-42279 GCA_036897095.1 Plantago elongata | reverse complement strand
TTTGTGCCAACGTAAGCTTGCTGACAGGAGGGAGTACTCCGAACGCATCACATGCCAAAAGGATGACATTCTTCGGATGAGGTCCAACACATGGTATCTTAGCATTTGGAATGTATTCGATAGGATAAGCTGCCCGAGTGTTCTCTGTAACATAAGTGGAGCAAACCATGTGTTAAATTCGCATTCTTTCAGCTATGTCCTCATGATCAGTAATTGAGTTACCTGTCACTGATTTATCGGTGTAGTCCACTTCACGTGTATGCTCATCAAACACCACATTTTCCAAAACTACAAGAAAGTATGACTATCAGATTTCTTTCAATGTCTCAATCACCAAAAAGAGAGCAAATTCGAGTACATGATCACAGACTTCACAATACTTGTGCCGAACTTGATAGCATTCCAAATATCAGGCTCCTTCTCCTTCGCCAAATCTATGCACTTGGCATAACATCCACCCTCAATGTTCGAAACACCATTATCACTCCAACAATGCTCATCGTCACCAATCAAATCTCGATTGTGATCTGTAGAAAGTGTAGTCTTCCCAGTACCTATAATGATATTGACCATCCAATAACAAGATTGCAGAGCAAAGTCAGAAGAAATTCACAGATTAGCAGATCAAACAGCTGTATCAGAGATTAGCAGATCAAGACCTGATAATCCAGAGAAGAGGGCAACGTCTCCCTCTTTCCCCATATTGCAACCTGAATGCAACGAGAGAATTCCACGCTTGGGCATGAGGTAGTGCATCAACCCGAAAAGACCTTTTTTCATTCCACCGGCATATTGAGTACCAAGGATTACCATCTCCTTCCTAGCAAGATTGATGTCTATGCTAGTGGACGAAGTCATTTAATATGTGTAACGGTTACATGGGAACATGCCAGCATTGTATATGGTGAAATCTGGTGTGCCAAAGTTCTCCAACTCTTCTGGAGTCGGCCGGATACACCTGTGAACCATCCGTTCGCCAGTTAATGTATGTACCAGACTTGTATTCCTCATATTAATTCAGACTTCAAAGCATTTGCTAATTTAGTTAGTAATCGCCTACATGTTGTGCATAAATAGTGAGTGATACGCCCTGGCAGATACAATTCGGACTTTAATCTTGTTCCATGGATCCCAATTCAAGAACTGATCTTCACGAAACCTGTACGTACAGAAAAACTTCATTTTAAATCTGTGTTCGTCGTTCACTATACAATAACATTCAACAGATAATGAGGTTCACCTTTTCTAATGAGCATAAGTAATCAACTGCTCTCTCTCGGTTAACCAGAACGTATGTTCGTCCATCTCAATATTAGGTGAACCCCTAAACATCATGAAACTTAACTGTTAGACTAGTCGGAAAAAAAAGTGATCATGTCAAACAACAATATCAATATGAGGCACACAAGGTCTCAAAGTTACTCACTTCCCCCGCCAAAGCTCTTCACTGGTGGTTTCAGTCTTTAGGGGAACGCCCGGTTTTGGCACCAGACATTGTGGCTAATGCACCAGTTGAGGTGACAAATGATCCCTTCTCATACTTTATAGCTTGCTCATATAGCTCTATAAAAAATATGTCAAAGCAACGTATAAATATTGACAAAATCATCTTAAATAGGCGCGCACAAAACAAAATAGATCGTGAGATTAGTAGGAAATGTGTAATAAGAAACCTAATTACCAGCTGGTGAAAGGTTATATAGGATGTGCGTGAACTTGAGAGCATTGTCACTAACATTGTTGAATGTCGGAGCAGGGGCAGAATGGTCCTCGTTCTGTTTGTTAGTCAGAGAGAGCGAGAGTCCTGGTGTCTCAGCTTTGGTTGTCGATGGATCTCCCTTTACAATTCTTGGTCCTGATTCCCGAGTCAATGATGCCAGTGATGCACTGGTCACAACACAAACATTCAAAATCTTTAACAAAAAGGATTGTTGGACTTGAAGAGCTTTGACATTTAAAAAACTGAACAAAATATCGAAAAACTATTAAAACAAAACTAATCAGTAAACCTGATGGATTGGAGCTGTTGCCTGGTTTTCTGATCACTCTGAGCAGCAGTGGGCGCGTTCAAAGCGTCTGTCATGGGGGTGGCAAGTGCCGGTTTCTTCTTTTGAAGTGAATGTAATTCGTCGACGGTCTGAGCCTTGACAGGCTGTGCACTGTCGTCGGAACAAAAGACATGCTGCTGGACGTTTTCTGGAGCGTTCTTGTCCGTTTGAACCTTCGGTAATCCTGCTCTCCCTCTTTGAGTTTCGGACATTTTACGTTCTGTTTCAGTTCTAGAAAACTATAACAGAGTTTATGTTAATGCAATATGCAATGCAATAAAAAGAGATCTAGTTGAAGATTGCTAACTTTGTAGCTTCCAGGATGTGATGTGCAATGCAATAATTTTAGTTAATACAGAACAAAACAGTCAACTTGGGAAAGAAACACGAATTATATGATTCAGTTTGTGTAGATGAGCAAATCCCGTTCTTCCATTTATAGCAAGCATGTATGAATATGTCCGAATTTCAAATTTTGAGATAGTTTTACTAAAGGTGTGTGACGCTTGATGATTACTCGCAAGAGAAGTTATCCATAAATGATAAAAACAAATTAAAAAAAAGTTCAGATCATAACAAGTCAAGGATTAGTCACGTATGAAATTCAAATTAGTGACCTCTCAATGTGGATTAGTATTAACAGGGTTCAATTTATGTTCATGACTTCTCCGCATGATGTATTGATTTAAGATAACTGTACAGTTTACATCTACTTAGTTGGCGTCGACAGTACAATCTTATCGGTGATACAAGAAATGGTCAGATTTCAGAAGGCTAAGTACTTGGTAAATGGTACAACTAAGCAGTGATCGGATTACCATTCATGTGTTGTGAAGATTATCCACATTTATACCTTACATTACACCTTTTTCTCTTTCGTTTTCATGACTCAATAGGAGAACATTATTGCGGATCTGTCCTTCAACAATCTTATATGACGCTTAGCGTACTTTATATAAACTTCTGGTAGAACGAAATGCAAGAACATCTTTATATCGTTCCGTCTTTGAGATCAACATCATATACTTTATCTTTATGTTTATATAAAGATCTCATGCATTACTAAACATGTAATGTGCATAGCCTCGACTCGTCAATAAAAAAGAATACATTTGAAGTAGAGTTGCAGTACAAATTATATAATGTACTATTTATTTTTAAAAATTCATGCATTTAAAAGAATGCAAATTATTCTTGTTAGGTAAACGAACACAAATGAAGCACATACTCGACTCAATAATCGTTTATAGAGCAAGGCAGCGAGCCAAGACAAGTAGTAAATACTAGTTAAAACTCAACTCTCCCAAGAGCCCGAACAGAATGGTTTAAAATATCAGTGAAAATGACATAAAGTGCAACAGATCTAAATGTTGCAGCACATCAAGTCATCAAGATATCTATACTTGGCATTTCCTTTGAATTTTTTCTTTATACTTTCCATAACAAGTCTATGCAGTTAATGAATAAGCTATCAGCCAAGTTAACGATTTCAACTGACTATTTCATTCTCTCTTTTCTGAAACTATATTTACCAAATACGAGTTCAGATGGCGGCCAAATATCTTGGTTGAAAATGAATCTGCCACATGTTCCCGTGCTTGTCTGCCAAGTGTTTCCGACATCCAGGGATCCCTAACAAACTTAGCCATGGCAATGGCGAAATCTTGAGGAGTAGGGTCACAAAGGAAGCCTGTCAACCCATCCTTAACTGTCTCAACTGGACCCCCACTGTTGCATGCAATTACTGGCTTCTCAGCTGCCATTGCTTCCAATGGAACGATGCCAAAATGCTCATCCTGCATAACAAAATTTCATTGTTTCAGAAAATATATCATCCAGTTCTGCAAATCATTTGCATAAATAGTGATTTAAGAATATTTAATCCTATACTATGTCATGTGTCATGTGACATTTCACTGAAAACCAGTTCTTGATATCAGATATCTACGAGGAGCAGCTGTAAATAACTCATCATAGGATGCCTATGGGTAATGTACCCTTGATCTGAATCAGTTGTCTAACCTGTGGTGTATAGATAACACATAGGCATGAGGAGAGGAGTGTATTTCTTTCAGATGTGGAACAAGATGTGATGAACTGGACACAGTCAGACACGCCTTCCCTCTCTGCCAAGCTTTTCAACTCCTCCAGATACTCTACATTCTCTCTTAGGCGATTATCATAGCCACCTGTCATTCCATTACCATATAACTTCATGAATTCAAGCAAAAGGCAATGGCCAGTGTTTAACCAACTATGTACTCTATATATCAAAGATTCATGCAGACAAGTCTACATACATCTTTTACGCAATGAAAAAGAAAAGGATGAAATATCTTATCACTAATGGCTACATTATGTGCAATTGTGCATGATGAGTCACAGGTTCGAGAATAGCTTTACAACCCAATGCTACGTGCAGTATGAATTCCTAATGCGGCAATGCCGCAATAGTGATTCACTTGCTATTATGTGAAGACCTACACATATATGTGTATCAGAATAAAAAAAAAAAGATCAAGTATACACATGCATCGCGCAATAAATTACTGTTCCAGAAACTTACCGGCAATCGTTAAAGTAACTCCCACATTATTGCCACTGTCTACATCAGACTGGCTGGTGAAAAGCTTCGCAAAGGCTGATATCGCCAGCTCTATCTTCTTTTTCCTTTCAAATCGGTTGATTGATAGAAAATTCAACCTAATAAAAATGCAGAATAGTTAAACCCACATGGCCATATGGATTAATAGTACAAGTTATGATTATCGTCACTCCATTTTTGTGTTTCATCAAGTTTTTTGCTGAGAAAGCACATTCAACAAACAATGCCATGAACAGAGCTGACAGTTGAACAGGAATGGTTTTCCAATCTATCCAACAGAATTTTGAGATACCAAGAAGTAGAATGATAATGTATATTACTTCATAGCATCGGCTTTGTCAAACTGATCGACATTGACTGCAGGATACAGTACAGCAGGTCTAATTCCTCTTCCATGAAGCGACTTGAAAGTCTTTGCAAAGGTAGATGCAGTAAATTTGCTGTTGACCAGAATTAAATCCGACATACCTGCATTGAACGGCCAGCCCAACGAAAAACATATGTTCACTTCAGTTACAGGAATGATACGGCAAACGTTTACAACAGAAGCATAAAGCTGAAAGTGACCTGTTGTTATCTCTTCCAGATAGTCTATTGGTTTCCGGTAGATTCTCCTAAGAGTTGTTGTATGTTGGGCCAACAAGAGGTCTGGAAAATGGCAATAAAATACAACCTAGATAAAAAAGTACATTATATACAATCTCAGACTGCTAAGGATATTAAAATTTGAATAAAAATTCAACAGTCTTTGCGACTATTATGTACCTTTGATGACCTTTTCAACTTCATTAATGGAACAACTACAGAGACCTGATCCGCAAGTATAACGTCGAATGTAGGATGCATTAAACACACACAAAGAGCAACAAATATACACCGCAAATATGCAAATACTGCATGAAGACGGTAGAACAAATGACGTGGAAGGAAAGCCCCATAAACTGTAACTGGAAAGGCACCTGCACAAAACTCCGTGTGAGACATAATTTAATCTACCGGACCAAGAAAACCATGCACATAGAACACCACCCAGAAATATGAAAAGTTTCTAGTATAAAGAGCAGGGAGAATTATGAAACGGTAGCACAAACCAGATACTGTCTCCTCAAAACAACGAGTTTTGTCATGGTGTGATGTGAAAATATGAACATTATGGCCATGAGATGAGAGTTCGACAGCTGCATCAACAATTAACCTTTCTGCTCCACCTAAGCATCATAGAGATTTAGAGCAATGTTAGTTTCCAGATAGTTGAGTACATATGAGCCAAGGGTTGTGAGGATGATACTTATACATGCCAAAAGCACTTTTATCAGTTTATGTGCCAGGAGCACTAGTTAACTTTCAATTATGATAGGAAAACCACTCTAGTTCGCATAGTACAATGCAAATTGTTGAAGTAGTATTCAGAATATAGCTTCTAAAAGAACCTTAACAGTATTTAAAACCTCAACAAGACTTGTACAAATTAAATCTTCTTCTTGAAACATTGATCACGTTCACGTACCAAACATGGCAAAAATGCATAGTTGAAGCACATTAGATTTCAAAAACAATAACACCATCAAATTCCCCATTGAACTTACCCTGACGAATCTAATGACACGTTTTTAAAAAATATACTTCAAGATCTAATCATTCAAGCATCTGGTGCATTTTGGTTCAAATGGACAATGTGCTATCTCATAAATCAAAGTGTATTACCAGGATTCACCCAGAAACAGTTCTTATAGAGTCAAATATGCTTTAACTGACTAAACAGAATAACTTAAAAAATTAAATATCACACTATCTCTGCCTTCTCTAACTCAACATGTTGTATGATATATCACTCCATTGATCCATTCAATTCCTTGTTAATAATTTCAGTGCAGTTTTCTTGAAATGATAAGATTACTTATTTGTTTTATCTTTTAGACAACCTCTTTTGCACATGTTGTGGGCTAAGCTTATATATCATAACACCACAATTCTCGGCTACCTTGCATCACCTAAAACATCAGAAAAACAGTCTATTGTTCCGACTTCCAAGACCAAGGGCAGATAACTATCTTGCTATAATTCATACCTATCACTTTCACAAATCAAATGCTCCGATCTCTAAAACATACAATTACACATACGTATTCTGGAAACTGATAACAAATCAAACAGAAGCACAGGGTGAAAATCCGAAACAGCATTGGCAATATTATCACACCAGTCGTTCTCAAGTACACCTCGCTTTAAATGTAATGAAGGAAAAATAAGTAAATTCATGTGTTAATAAAAGGTAGCTACCTATTCCCAAATCAGGATGAATAATAGCAATGTTGAGTTTTGGGGCTCCTTTATTCTCCACAACTGGAACTCCATCCTTCTTAGTCATGACTTCAGAACAAATTGTCGCAATCATAAGACAAATATTCAGCCTTTCATCCCAAAAAACAATCATCAAATTCACAAAAAGGTTATCAACAAAACCTTTCAGCTATTTTCTTACTCGGACTAAAACTAGCTGTAAACATCTTCATAAACACAGCAAGAAGAACAAAAAAAACGATTTCTACAAACCTTTGTATGCTTGTGTTGGATGATCTTGATCGGCTTTGATATGGAGGTCTTGTTATCGATGGATCGGAACTCCGATCGGCCTTTTGTTGAAACTGCGGCAATCTATCGGCCTGCCTTGAGAATTACTGTATTTCCAAATGATCTCAAAACTTTGAATATTCTATATTTGACCTCGTAAGTTTCAAATTTTGTGCAGTCAGCCCCCATGCGTTGCAAATTGTAAATACTGATTTTGACTCTAAAATCAAATTATTGTTTTCATGGTGAAATTTACCACCTGAATCACCCAAAGCGTTTCATGTCATATAAGCGTGCGGGTATAAACGTATGATGTAGTTTCAAATAGTCACGTAATATTGCAGTCGAACACCTTTTTAACTAATTGTAATTTTTTACACAATCGGTGTATGGCACACTTTTCAACCTCAAGGGTTGCAGATGTAATAATATGCAGTTGTGAGTTTCCAATAAGTCTATTGATATGTTAGGGGTGCCATTACGTTCACGGAACAAGGTTCTGTGCGAAGTCCTCTCTAACAGTATAATTCCATAAACTCAAGATACCAAGGGAGCCGAAGCTCGATATTTCAACGTCGGGCTTCCTAGTAAGTGTTCAATTATAACATAGTGAAGTTAGTAAAGTTGACAAATATTACTATATGAATAGAGTCAAATGCCATATTGTTTTGGATCGAAGGAGCATTCTGGTTACAATCATAGCTAAATTAAATTCATAGATTTAACAACATTACAGGCTCAAATTTTGCTAGCAGCATGTAAACAACATTATTTAATTTCAAAGAAATCATTGATATTATTTCAGTACATTTATATAATCTGCCTAGTTTGTAGTTTGTTACCCAGACATATGAGATTTACTTCATGCACATCCAAACTGCATGAGACATCAATGAACAAACTATGGTTAAAGACTGGGCGGATTGGAGTAGCATCTAAATGCCCGTTTAGATGCTATTCGGAAATTTTATATTTATTATGGCATTTAAATGTCGAATATTGAAATACTTCTACAGTAACAACATTTTTCTCTACCTATATAACAAACATATAATACCCTATCCAATTACAACTCTATACCAAACACAATTTTAACAATCTCACTGCAATTCCGATCACTATTCAGACATTTAAATCGGGACATTTAAGTCGCATGCCAATCAGCCCCTAAAGTATTTGAAACCAGTGCGGGCTAGCAGAGCTACAGAGGCTTCACATTTGGAAATTTGGTTGTTTAATTTGTCAAAAGGTTTCGTTTCATCTCATCGGATACTTGTAAGTAGTAACTTGTAAGTACTAAAACACCTACGTCTATATTAATTTCATGAAACTCAAAAAAACAAAAAACAAAAAAACGAATTGTTGAAAGCTATCAATATCATCCAAATATAAAATCAGATTCGTGAAGTTGTCCATATGTGTAACCCGTTGAGAGAACAAGTAGTTTCCACGAGTGATTTGAAAGTAGTGGTAGAGACACACAGCCATGAAATCTCCTACAAGCAATCTCCATCACTAGTCTTCAAGCTTTGCAATCATCTTATCTTTTTCTACAATTCTTCACATTTTCATTTTCATTAGAATTGTTTCCATTCACTGGTAGCTACTTGTACTGCTTTGAGACACTAGTTTTTATTTGTTTGAACCGTATAAATTGTACTTAAGCAATAAAAGCTAATTCTATGTTAAGAAATGAAGTTAAACTGACAAATATCTTCTTTTTTTGTTCACGTTTAGAAATGAATAAACACCTATTATTACAAAATCAATAAGTTATGTTCACATAATGACATTATATATTTTCCATGTCACCTTGTAGAATTGTTGGGTTATTCTTAACCGATGTAGCCCTTTTTCTTTTTTAAGAAGAAGATGTATTTATGTTGTTCAATTTTCGTTAGAACGTAATGTAAATTTTGACAAATTTCACAAAACAACTATATTAAAATCTTAGATGAAGTTGTTAATAATAGATTACCTAGAGAAATAGGTAAAATAATTTCCACCCAAAATTTAATAGTTGGTCCATCCTCAATCTCGATAAAGTCCATCTCGTTGACATATTAGGTTTCTGACTGTTTCATACGAAGAACGCTTCGTATTTGCCATGCATGTTCAAGGTGCTAACTAGGTTAGGTTCTCTTTAACATAAAAGTTTTGCAATTCAGCTCTAATTTATATTACACTTCAATTCAGTTTCATTAAAATTAATTTAGTTGAGTTCAGTTAAAGAGAATATCAATTTAATTCAATTTCATTAAAATTAATTTAGTTGAGTTTCGTTAAAGAGAATATCGCTTAATAGTCACAAACTAAGTTAATAATCATCTTCTAACTCCAAGATAACTATGTTGAGCTGCTAAGCAATCAAAATTTTGTCAGTATATGATTGTGAATAATCGTAATCCAACCCGAAGCATATCACTCACTGATTACGACAACCAGATTGAGTGCAAATGTTCGAATAGAATGAGTATAATTCCCTTCATTGACCTTATTCATTACAAGTTTATATTCAGTAATTTTTTAATTAATAAAGTAATATTACTAGCCCTATGCCTTGATGGCGAGAATAAACATTTCTTTTTCCATCTTCAAAGATATATTGTGGTTTTTTTCTTAGAAACTGGGCTGCACGCAATACCAGGGGCAGCATCAAGTGGACTTGAATTAATGATCACTACAAAAATACAAGACCCGCCGAATTAATTTACTCCAATTTGATACTGTATGTCAGAAAATAAAATTCTAAATTTAAATGACTTTAAAATTTACTAATTTTAATTTACTGCATTTTAATAAATTACACTACTCATATTCTTTTCGAAAATCCATCTATAAGAACTTTAGAGTTAAGCTTGGTTGATCTGGAACAATCTTATAATAGGTGTTTAATTAAGTAGTCTCCTGGTTCGCACACAAGTAATGTTAAAATGTGTGAGAAAGTATTTATGTTGATACAATGAAACCATTGTATTACTCGAAAATTTATTCATAAGTAATCGTGTCGATTCAATAAGCCGATTGATTAGTAAACTGCATTTTTCACATGAAATATGAAAATGGGAGTGGATAGATAGTTTTTGCTTTCTGGTGTGGACGGAATCGAAGTGTAAGTATAGAGAGATTAGTTGAGGATAATGGTACTAGTGAGTGTGGATAGAACGCGCCTCGATCGACCAATGAAAATCCAGAGAAATCCAACCAATCTCCACAAGCCATTCTCACGTTACACATTAATAATTTTCTAATAATTCCTACCAAAATTCAACTACGACCTCTTCTTCTTCTTCTTCTTCTTCAAACGGAATCAGGTTTCCACACGCCTACCAGCCATTTTACCCCTAAATTCTATCTCATCACATCATATCCTCTCCCCAGAATTTAGGGCTTCTCTTCCATCCATTTCTCAATCCACATTGAGGCTCTGGTGAACAAAAATGGCTGTTTCGAGTTCTTTTTTGGGGGCAAAGCTCGAGACTCTACTTGCCAGCAATACGGCGTCGTGTGCGATCTCCGCCTCTGCCTCCTCCTCGCCGCCTCTCGCTGGTCGAGCCAAGCGACCCGGTTTTCTGCCTTTTTCTAGGAGGAATTTTGGGCTGATTCGTTGTGAGGTGGCTTCTGATCTCTCCGTTCAGACGGAGAAAGTCAATTCTAGCCTTGCTGCTCTTGAGCAGCTCAAGACATCTGCTGACAGTACGTATTAGTTTTTCTGCATTTCGACACTTTTTTCCGATTCGATCATATCGTTTTCATTCGTTTTCGTCTTTGTTAGTGGTGAATAAATTGCAGAGTTTAGACATTGTTGTGCATTTCTGATTTTCTGTTATATTTGAGCTTATTGATATGAGCTGGATGAAGATACCTTCGTGTGATTGTATATTGAATTCGAGCATTATGTGCTTATGCAGTTTTATATTTTCTTTTCTGAATGCTGTGAGGCAATAGATATACGAGGACTAGTGTTGCTAAAACTGCGGTTTTTTTTTTTTTAAATGTAATTACAGGGTACACGAAGGAAAGAAGCAGTATAGTAGTGATTGGTCTAAGTATCCACACGGCGCCTGTTGAGATGAGGGAGAAGCTTGCTGTTCCTGAAGCAGAGTGGCCTCGAGCTATTGGTGAGCTTTGTGGTTTGAATCATATTGAGGAGGCTGCGGTTCTTAGTACGTGTAACCGGATGGAGATATATGTGGTTGCGCTTTCTCGGCATCGTGGTGTTAAGGAAGTCACTGAATGGATGTCTAAGGTATTTTTGTCATCAATTCTTTTTTTTTAAAGTATTTTCTCTGCTGTTTGGATGTAGATGTTTCTATTCAAGCATAACTGACGATAATAAATGTATTTGAACTCATAATGGATTGTTTACATTGCTAGACAAGTGGAATTCCTGTAACTGAAATCTGCCAGCACCGGTTCTTGCTCTACGACAACGATGCAACTCAGCACATCTTTGAAGTATCCGCTGGGCTTGATTCTTTGGTGTTAGGAGAAGGTCAGATCCTAGCTCAAGTGAAACAGGTCGTCAAAGTGGGACAAGGTGTTGTCGGCTTCGGCAGAAATATAAGTGGCCTTTTCAAACATGCGATCACTGTTGGTAAAAGGGTCCGAACTGAAACAAACATTGCAGCTGGTGCTGTCTCAGTTAGTTCAGCTTCTGTTGAACTCGCTCTAATGAAGCTTCCTGAAGCTTCTCACGCCACTGCAAGGATGTTAGTCATTGGAGCAGGCAAAATGGGAAAGCTTGTAGTCAAGCACTTGGTAGCGAAAGGTTGCACAAAAATGGTAGTTGTGAACCGTAGCGAAGAGAGGGTTGCCGCTATTCGTGAAGACATAAAGGATGCTGAAATTACTTACAAGCCCCTCGATGAAATGCTAAACTGTGCAGCTGAAGCCGATGTTATTTTCACCAGCACATCATCCGATACTCCATTGTTTTTCAGAGAAAATGTTGAAAATCTTCCTTGCGTGGGGCAAAATGTTGGGGGTAAGAGGCTTTTTGTTGATATATCTGTTCCAAGGAATGTTGATGCCTGTGTGAATGAGCTTGAGACTGCACGCGTGTACAACGTGGATGATCTTAAGGAAGTCGTGGCAGCTAACAAGGAAGACCGGTTACGTAAAGCAATGGAAGCCCAGTCAATTATCACTGAGGAATCAAAGCAATTCGAAGCATGGCGTGATTCATTAGAGACTGTTCCAACTATCAAGAAATTGAGAGCTTATGCGGAAAGAATTAGAATGGCAGAGTTGGACAAGTGTTTGTCGAAGATGGGTGAGGATATTCCAAAGAAATCGAGGAAGGCAGTGGATGACCTTAGTAGAGGTATTGTGAACAAGCTTCTCCATGGTCCTATGCAGCATTTGAGATGTGATGGGAGTGATAGCCGGACTTTGACCGAGACCCTTGAGAACATGCATGCTCTAAACCGGATGTTCAGTTTAGAAACTGAGATATCGGTGTTGGAACAGAAGATTCGAGCGAAGGTGGAGCAAATTCAGAACTCAGAAGTAAATCTCTGAATTCTCGGTTTCTCCTATACAGATCTTGTTTTCACCAACAGCCAAGTCTGAATAAGAGCACAATTTTTTTATACAGCATAATTTATGGGACCAGATTTCCTTGAAAATCTTTCCCGCATTGATCTTACATATTTCAAAATTCTGAACCTCTAATTTGTCAATTTTTCAGCATGAGGTCTGAAGTCACTTTTGTACAATAGATTTATGGAATTAGGATGTGAGTTCGTTCCTTGTAACGATTTCCAGTGTTGTAACTGTATCTCAAACAGATCCCACCGTTGTAATTATTTACACAATATTATTCTACTGCACAAGTCTCCTGTTTTCTGTCTTGTGGATTTTTGCTAGCTGGTAACAGAAGAAATTGTTACGTCTCTATATTTTAATTTCAGAGACCAGTGGTCCGTAACAATTTCAGGACTCCAAATGCAGGAACTTGTTTTGGACAGGCTGTGTGTGTAGCATTGTTTGAACTCGCGTTTAGTGTCTCTTTGTATAAGTTCTAATTTTACACAAAATCGCAGTTAGGTACGTGCTATTCCAACGCAAATCATTGTCAGATTGGCAACTTCTTCACTGTGGTGCTACGGTTGCTTCTTTCACACAGTTCACTTCCTCTGTTTTCTCAGTTTCCTTTCTTCTACTCCGTGAAGTTCATACTAATTCACTGATCATTTTATTGTTCACAACTTTCCTATTGGACTCATACCAGTGAATTTCCCCTGTTTTTTCCTGCTTTTGTGTATTGTTCATTTGTTATTATAGTTGAGTGAGTCAATTTCATTTGCTGATATTGGTGTTATTAATGAGAATGGAGGAAAGTTCTGAGTGGATCAGAATGTGACTTGAACGGAATTTAGATTAAATTAAGCCGGTAGAGAACAAGGTATGGGATGATCCTGTGCATAAGATCACCATGGTGGATACATTCTTGTTGTCGTTCATAAATACTTACAGAATGTAACGGACAAGAAAGGGAATAGTCCCATTCATGTCGTAAAGACTTGGGTGATATATCAGGCAGGGGAGGGAGATGGAGATCTAAGTTGTCTTGGCTTTGCAAAGAGGAGCTTTCGAAATTTGCCAAGATATCCGCAAAGTTGTTCATCTGTCAGTAGACAAAGGAGACTAGTACCATACTCACTTACTCCATGGTGCTTCTGATATCACTGAGCAAGTCAGGATTTGCCGGTGCATGGCCACCGGCTCCTGGCTTCTGCATATGTGGAAGGAATGTAAGCTGAAGGTGTATGTGCCCATATATACGGCCCATACCATACCTCAATATGGAACGTGATTATATGGGAATTATTCTAGCATAATAAAATGTGTTGATCTGTGTGTACCGTTTTTCTGATTTCCTCTTCATTTTGCTACATTAGTTGTGAAAATTTAATACTTCCACATGTAACTTCCCGGAAGTCTGGACACTTCGACTTAACTTCAGTCGATTAATAAAAGGAGATAAAATAGAGTAGTTAAAAGTATGAGATAGATCGAAAAATTCGGTGTAACAATCGTATTTTTATAAGGTCAGTCCTGGGGAGCAAAAGAAAGAAAAGAAAAATCCATTGATGGGGACGAACTGAGTAATTATAAGAGATCCGCATTGAATGTGAAAGGTATAGCTCAGCTGGTTCAACGTTTGTAGACAAATTAAACAGAATCGCCCACGCCCAGAAGGAGTTTCTGAGAATTTGTTATGCGCACTATATAAATGCAGTAGTAGTATCTTTTCTGTTTAATGGACCCATACCTTCATTACTCAATGTTAGTTGTTGCCACTACTCACTTCATGAATATCTCTAAGGTTACTAATTCCATTCCATTTTAAGCCATTTATTTTCTGAGCTTCTCATTAAAAAACAAGAGTCTGCATGAAGTACTCTTTCGATCACAGTAGCATTGAAGCACTTTGCAGTGTGCATTTAGTCTCTTTAGTACATTTCAAAGATGGCATAAATAAAAGCAACGATATTGAATATACCACGAATAGGTCGAGGGGTGAACCTTATATATTTTAATTCAACATTTACTGTTTGACGATTTTCAATAAAATAACATTCCATGATTATAAATCTTTACGAAAGGCTCTCTCCCTCTCTCAATAGATTAGTTTAACATTACGTATTAACTTACAAAATTAATTGTATAATAAAGGCACATTATATTTGAATTGACTATATTTCTAAACATATGATATTTGTAGTTAAATATGTAATGTTCGTGATAATATATTATGTTTAATATTGTCTCTCCAGGATAATATCCCTTCCAAAAGTTGCTCTTTGATAAGGTGATAAGTTTAAGCATTTTTAAATGGATGATATTTCTACTCATATCAACAAATGTATATTTGTTTTAAAAATTCATCTACAATAACATTATTGTTAAATGTGATTCAATGAAATCTGATTCAATCCTATAATGAGTGAAAACATATTGTGTGAGAAATACATATGTTGATATAGTAAGATCTAATATACCACTCGAAAATTATCAGTGAGTAATTGTGTCTTTCGGGATTTCGGGTTTGTATTTTTTAAGATAAACTATTAGAAGGGTATAAACTCAAAATTAGCAAACACAAGACAGAGAGGGTCCAGAAAAATAAACATTGACAAGGCCCAGATTACATTTATCACAACCGGCCCAGACGCCCAACATCATTTTCTCTTCCTAATTTCTTTTAACAATTTTCCTACCAACTCTCCTTATCCGTATTTTCAATTTCAACAAAGAAAAATGAAAACCAAAAGAAAAATTAATAAAAACATCGGCGGCTAAAACCTAGCATTTTCAAAGCCGTGCAAGTCATTAGCTCGGCTAAACGAGCTCTTCATCTTAGCCGACCTACAAGCCGACATCGGCGTAATCGGCTCACCATTTTCATCAACAAATCCTCCACCACCACCGCCTCTCTCCTCCGCCACTCGCCGCTGATACTGTCTCCGCCACAGCACCTCCGCAATCACCGCCTCCAATCCCCGAATATACTCCGCCGCCGTCTCCGATCTCGACTGAATCAACAAATCCCTGGCCGACGACAACAACGGCAGAGCACTTGCCATCTCATCGTGCTCAATCAACCTCCTCGACTCCGCAATCGCTCGCGTACTGATGAAGCTATTCCTCAGCCGCTCCACATTCGGCAAACTAGCTCGCACCACTTGCGGCCGAGGCACCAGCAACGCCCGCTCTCCGCCGTAGATTGGCTCCAGACTCGCCGGATCTCGGTAACACGACTTGATCGCGAAAACATGGTGGTAGTGGTGACTCGAAACCGATTTGGGAACCCTAACTTCCACTAACACCTCTCTTTCTTCTTCAGCGTAGAGATCTCCGATTCGGATACAACCCGGCCCGAACACACCTGGATTCGCTCCGCACGAATACACCGCCATGATTTCTGCGGGATCGGATCCGGATCCGAAGCTGATCTGGATCCGCAAGTCCTGAACAACGACGCTTAGAAGCTCACCTACACATTTGGTGAATGCGTCTTCAGCTGGTGTGTGGATTGGAATCTCCACATGAGAGAATCTGGTAGCTGAAGCGTTCGGAGTCACTGGAGACGGTTGTTGATTCTTCTCGTTTTTCAGTATCGAACCCGGACCCGTACCCGTATCGCCGTGTCCATCAGATAGCAGGATGATGCTAGCCACGGGGTTTCTCTCGCGCCTGTCTTCGAGGACCTTTGTAGCTTGTTTAAGAGCCTCGCCCATACTAGTCCCCTGGCTGCAATTCAGCCGGTCAATGATCTGCCGAGCAATGCGTTGACCTTGCGAATTCATTCTCATTAACGGCAGCAGTCTCTTAGGAGTCGCAGAGAATGTGACGATGGAGAGGCGATCAGCTGAACCGAGGGAAGATATGACTAGACGCATTGCACGTTTGAGCATTTCAATTTTTGCCCCCACCATGCTCCCACTGACGTCGAGAACAGTCACAAGGTCGATTGGGGCACGGCGTGGAGTCTTCGTGGCAGGAGGAGCACGCGGGGCCTTGACTTTTAGGACAACGGCGTACGTGTCGTGTGTTCGGCCTACCGATACCACGGCTGCCTCGGGCAATAGACTTACTTCCACATTCCGTGATGAGTTCATTGCGTCGTTTTTATCTGTACTGGAAATTGGATTTGTGAAGAATCCTTTGAACTCTTCGACTTCTTCTTCGGTCTCTTGTGCTTCTGGAATCGGAACGAATTTGGCCCCGGCTCGTGGTGTTACTAAGGGTTCGTCGTCTGCGTATGGTTTGGTGTAGTATCTGGGACTTGAAACAGGTGTGTGCTTGGGTTTGTTTTGGGTAACTTTAGGAGAATCTACATTTGGGACATGTTTTTCTTGGTGGTTCTGTTTGTGAAGGGCTAGAAAAGGGAAATCTTTCCAGGCAGTGGAGCAAACAGGACAGACAAGAGCGTTCTGTTTTCGAACATGTGAGGTTATGCAAGGGAAGTGAAAAGCATGTGAACATTCAGCAGTGTAAATTGCCGTTCTTTGACCTGTCTTCATGCTTTGCATACAAACTCCACAACCATTCTGCACATATTCAATAAACAGACAAGATTAGATAACAAGGCTAATGTCTAAACAGTGCAAGTAATGAAATTCCAGTTATAATTGAGGTGCAGATTGTTCATTGTTAAATTATTGCTTACTCTGGATAGGCGAAGAGTGTTCTTCAGCATGGAGAAAGGAGATCTTGGAGAAGATGGAGTTGAAGAGCCAAGAAAGCTTCTTGGACTCTTTGTTTTGCATTGAAGTCTTGGACTTGGAGTCACAAGATTACTAGCTGCATTGTTTTCGATTTGGGAAGTTTTGCAGCTCAGGCGAGGAGTATTCGGTTCGCTTCGGGTGTATCGGGGATTCAAATTCGACTGGTTATCGAGATTTGATGTTATCACATCTCTTTTCTCTCTAGGCATCGATTTGCAGAACGCTTTTCTCCAACCAGGTCCCATTTTCGCAAAGGGTTAAGGAAAGGTTATGGAAATGAAAAGATGAACTGATTGATTGATTTGAGTTTGATGTAGTACTAAGTTTTAAGGATTGCTGTTTGTTTGTTTATAATGAAAGTGAAGATGGACAGAAATGGCATAAATTCATTAATGGAGGGAAGAGCAGTGAGTAATTGTTTTATTGCCAATAATGGAACCTAAAAAAGGTCGCCTCTTCTGGCATCTAAATATACAGGCTAGAGAGATGGATGTATCAGTATATTCTTGAACTGCGTGGAGAGATGAACATGTGATGCAGTATATATATAAATTCAGAGAAATGGGATTTTTTGCTTTTTACATTTTTTTAAATGGTTCTGCATGTTGAATATTTTTATGGGGAATGATTAACTATTGATTTGGTTACAAAGAATGCACGTCTTACTAGGAAAAGGAATCAGAGTTTTAAAAGTTAGCTTGTTTTTCTAGTTATTTGACTTTTTGCTCATGTAGTTTCTTTTTGTTACTTCAACTTAGGTTAGTTTAAAGGATTTTTACTGGTAATTTTGTCAACTGTTATACGCTATGCCTCGCGGCTCTTGCTGTCGATGGTACAAGTTCCAAAAACCGCTGTTCACTGATTTTTTTACACGCTCACTTTTCTGCCAAGGAAAACCATATGCTACACACTATATGCACATAAATACTTTCACATCTTAACATTCAGGGTTTGAAATTAATATAATATGTTCATTCGTTAAAAGCTGTAATTCATGTAAAATAAATAGTACAGTGAAATAAGGAAGAATATATTTCTCCTTTCAAACTTGTAAAGAAGCTCAAACGAGCAGACAAACTGGTAGTGTATACTTGACTTTCTTGGATTGCATTACTTTACTAATACCACTGATTAACCAGAATAAGATGCATTGAGGGCTTTTGTGCAAAATTCTGTAAACAGAATCGGGTTCATAAATTGGCGTATCTCCAAATCTGCAGCTCATATTAACGCCTTAAATTCAAAATTGTTTAAGAACGAGCTAGTTGGTTGCATTAACTCTCAACGGGCTAGTAATTGCACTGTATGGGTTAATCAAAGTGTCAGTCGCATTACTGAACTTTATGAACTCAACACGGGTTTATTCGACGATATACAATTTTAACTTTCTACTTCGTAGAGATCAACAATAACATATAACCTTAATTGTAGCAATATTTTACCGACATCTCTAATGTTAAACATGTTTGTTTTTATATCAATCTTATAATTGATGATATACCGATAAACTTTTCAACGGACGGACGCATGAAAAAAATTGTATGGATAACACTTTTGGTACATATACCCATCGAGTAACTATGTTTACACTATCGATAAGGCCTCGGTCCACGAGAAAAAAGTCGCTACAAAATGGCGTTCAAGCCGAGCCATACCATAAGGTTGGGTGCAGTTGACTGGTTTCAGCAAGGTGCGACATGGATGTGGCACAATTTAAAGAGGTATTAATTGGTTTCTTTTATAACAGATTATCAAACAAACCTATAAAACTGAGCTATTGGATCTCCGTCGATTATTCTACACATTACATTATGGTATAACTGAGGAAGAAAGAGAGAGACACGCCTTTCGATATCATTTTTCACCAATGACGAATCCAGAAATATATTTCAAATGGACCGTACTTCGGTCCAGATCTTCTATCTCATTTTCCATGTCCCAATTATTGTCCCATTCTCAAACATGACACATGTCATAATTAGAATTTAACTATACGTGAATTAACCATGATAAAAAGAGTCATCAACTAAACTATCTCTCAACCCAATTTATTTATGATTGGGAAACTCTTACTCAATTTTTTCCTCCACGTTATTTTACTTGGCGCCACAAAATCTTAGGAGATATGTGTATTAATGAGAGACTTAAGAGATGGATTAATGTTCTTTATGAGAGACCTGAGAGACGGATTAATGTTCTCAATTATATGTTCAATGTTTTAAACAATATCAATAATGTTTATGAGTAAAAATTTAATATCTTATTTATATATGTTTATATCACCGATGTTCTTATTAAAATCTTTAATATTTTTATTATAACTGTAATGTTTGTCCGTCTCTTTTAGTCTTTTTCTAAAATCGTATCTCAAAAGACTTACTCATTTTTAATATTTATCCTTTAGTTAGAAATATATAAGCACCTTTTGAGTTATACCAAAATAGACATCTTTATCCAATAGGAGAGACTACTACAAGTCCAAGCATACCTACGCTAGGAGCTTTCTTAAATTATGATAGTCATGTCGTAGTGAGTGATTTTATTAGAAGTTTCTCAGATTTATTTAGGCCTGATTTATTTGAAGAAAGAAAAAGGCTTAACCCCGTACAAAGAGAGTTCATGAAGACAGTTATCCTTTATGTTATTTTACCATAGTTAACGACTTAACTCATATGTTGTTTATGAGAATGAGACACTAACTGAGACATGAAAAAGTGGGATAGAAGATCCGATCGATCGAACTTTAACTTAATTTTCACAAAAAAAAATATTATTATCATATTAGTATATCATACAAAGATATTTATAAGGTGGGTATGCAAGAATATTTTTGATATCTTGAGAATGTATTTTTGAAAAATAAAAAAAACAATAGAAAAGTCAAGCTAAATTTTAACTTTAAAGAAAAAGGTGAGGAAGTCAGGATTTGAACCAAAAACCTGGAAGTTAGGTTCAAAATTTACAATCACTCAACTACACACAAACTTTGTTATAATTCAGGGTAGATAATATACTAACTTTATACAATTAATTAATTTATTTAATTTTTACTTTATATTATTTATTTAAAGTCGAAGGTAAGTTGAGGCGGGTCGAGTGACCCCTGACCCACCCTAGAGCAGCCACTGTCTTTCACGTCAAACAGCAGTTCAAAACATGACTGTTCGGAACGAATTTGTCAAAGAAAACATTACCCTTCGGACTTTGGGATTGTAGATAACAAAAAGAAGCATCAGATTATCAATCCAAACTTAGCTTAATCATTTTATTAATCAAAGTTAGGCAGTGAAGCAGTAGTTATAATTATAATTAATTACTTGCTGCGGTTCTAACCATATAAATTTTTTTGTTTTGTCAATGCATCTAGAACCGCCTATGCACTCTAGCGACTAGAGTTAGGTTTACTCTATTTCACTCGATCCCTTCTTTTACCTTTCTACGTTTCTACAGAATTAATTAATTAATTAATAATCCTACTTAATCAAGATTATCACGCCACGGTACCCTGGGACTGCGAGTTAATTCGGAGTGCTAATTATTACTATTAAGGATATTGATTAGTCCAAGTCACTTTACTTTCCAGAATACTTCTCACTTATATTAGTATAACTAGTACTAAGATATTTTGCTTCAAATTTAACATATTTAGTAAAAATTATTAGTAAAAGGAAATCATCCAAGAAACAATTTTTTTCAGTTCAATAAAAAAAACCACAAATGTAACACAGTTATTGGGTATTACAAAGGACATTAAAACAAAGGGAGTCCAAATATACTCCCCGATGTACATGAGTTGGTGATTGTTGGTACGCGTTAGAAATACTGCCTCATTAAAAACCTTGTCAAGAACAATCCAATGGAATAAAAATTCAGTCAAGGTAAAAAGAGTGTAGTGCATAACCAACTCCCCTGATTAAAGTATCACATCACTTCCTTGAGCTGTCACATTCCTATCTTTCAAACCAATTTATCAAATGATGATGATGGAAATGATTTAGTGAACAAGTCTGCCAAGTTGCCAGCTGATCGAATTTGTTGGACTTGGATGGAGCCTTCCTTTTGTAGATCATGGGTGAAGAAAAACTTTGGTGATATGTGCTTTGTTCAATCACCTTTGATGAAGCCTCCTTTCAGTTGAGCTATGCAAGCTTCATGTAAAATTTGCTTAAAACGCCATGAAATCGATGTGCCTCCACATATAAACAAATAACCTGTTTGAGATCGAGCTTTGTGGGGATAAATATCCCGCATCGGCATATCCACGAAATTGAAAACATGCTCCTGAAAAATTCTTTGGAAGCATCCGTTACTAAAGATATTGAAAACATAATTAAATATAGTTGTACACGACATAAACAACATGAATATGGTATAGAAAATTCAATGAATAAAGTTCGAGTACCATGTAGCAGCGCCGGAGATTGACCCGCTAAGAACTATCATAAACATGACTTGCAGATAAAGTTAACGGGGAACGTGGATCAGTGTAGACATGAACTCCACCTTGTTGAAGTTTATGACCTTACTCTTATTACCTAATGGAAGTTTAACCATGATTTGAAATGCCTTTTGTTTTTATTCTGCCTATATGTTGTAACAGTAAACCCACTGAAGGTGTTTATTTATATATGAATGTATATGGGTATTATGGAAAGGTCTTAATAGGCTTTCGCAACATGTTTCAAAATTCAAATTGATGAATTCCTCGTGCGGCAGTAATACATTAACGCGTTTATAGCAAAACAATCTCATAATTGCTTTGCTCCAAAATTGGTAGATTTTAGGAAAATATGACTTATTTCTTATTTGAAGCTAAATCTACATAATTAGTTAAGGATGAGAATGGCTCTCCTTCAAGATAGCCCATCAACTTTACACACACACACACACACGTACGGGCGTATATAATTCGAGGGATCACAATCGAGGTCCGTCGATTTTGAATATGAAATGCCTATTATACCCCTTCCAAAAATTTAATGTATGATATATTTGGCAAGAATAAATTCTAAAAGAAATTGGTACAGCTCAGCTGGTGTACCTATATTCCATAAGCCTTTTCTTGCCAATTAATCACAAGTTCAATTCTCAGTAGTGCTAGATTTTCCAACCATTTTATTTATATTGTTTTCTACCATTTACTTGACATTTTTCATTGTTTTATATTATTTTCTACCATTTACTTGACATTTTTCATTGTTTCTTTATGATTCAGTAACATATTTTATTACTTATCTCTTTTTTAATGTTCTTTTAGTTTACATTTCACAATCATATTTTATAACTAGTTAACTTTATTTCATTTAACTCTTTTTGTTTCTTTATTTTTTATATTCAATGGTAAATTCATTTACTTAATATACTTAAAAAAATTATTCAATCTAAACAAAACTGTATTATATCTAATTCCTCCCATTTATGAGCACATAATTTAAAAAATAAAAAATTATTCTTTACTATGTGAGTTTTGAAAACGTAATTTTCATTAGTCATTAATTAATAATGAATTTTTTTAATTAAATTTATAATAAAAAAATTCGCTACCCCTGATATATATTTCTGCGTCTATGTGTGTGTGTGTACGGATTATATGTTAATACACCCTTCTTGATGTTGGTTGCCTTGGCCATACGACTCGATTATCGTCAAGTTTATCTCTTGAGAAACTAGTTAGAATAGTCTTTTAAATCAGTCAACTAGTTACTTCACGGATTGATAACCATAAAATCCATTTCGATTCAATAAGATGGATTTATTACTTAACAAATATGGACATGGCTAATAATAGTAACGTCACATTATATTAATGGTAGTACTCCAATCTAAATCACTAGATGAATTCAAGATTCAATCTCTACTGTTTATTTTTCATAAGTGCGACATGATGTCGCACTGTCGCATAATAACGTCGCAATTTGTCGTATAATAATAAAAAATATTATATGGTTAATTAATTGCACACCCCTATCTTTTAAACTTAATCATGTATTTTCAATAAAATGCAATCAACCTTACATAAATAAAAAATTCACAAAATTATTTATTTTTTTTCAAAAAAGGATTAATTAAAAAATTAAAGATGACCGGAGCTACGGTGAAGTGGCGGAGCTCCTGCCATCTTTGCTTCATCCATAGCGGAATCCCCCATGGAAGTCGGCCATCTTTGCTCCATCCATGTGGATTCCACCGGGGAAGAGCTTCCATGGCGGACTGTCCGCCATGGAAGAGCAGCTCCCATGGTGGAACAGTCCATCATGGAAGAGCAGCCATCCATGGCGGCCTGCTTCAGGCATCCATCCATGGCAGAAGCAGGCCGCCATGGATGGCTGCTCTGCCATGGCGGACTGTTCTGTCATGATGTAAAGTAGCTAAATAAGATGATGAGTTTTGCAAATTTATTGCATTTGTATTTTCAAAATTGTTGAAATGATTTAAATTTTTAATAAATTAATTTTTAATATTTAAATTATGCCACTTGTCAAGTTTTGAATTGTGTACTAACATTAGTACAGTGCGATATGGTATTGAAATTAGTCAATCCCAATATATTGTACAATAACGCAACTTGAATTGAGACAACTCAATTCCAACTCTAAACTAAACTGTCACAAAATTCTATCACGTTTATAATGTATTTCAGATAGAGTTATAAATTTATGGAGTTGTTATGTAGGCGTGTAAGAATACAGAGTGATGTGTGCAACAAGTAAGTGATGTGTGATACTTCCTCCGTTCCACAAATCTCGTTTCATTTTTTTTCTTGTACAAATTTTATGAAGTTTGAGTAAAAAAATGGTTTATATAAATATAATAATAAGTGTATAATTAAAAGTAAAAAAAAAAAATTATTAATAGTGTAGTAAATTTTCACAAACGAAAATTGAAAGTTTTTAATAGAACCCCCAAAATGAAAAAAATGAAAATATTTAATGAAACTGAGGGCGTACTTTTTAAGTTTTAATAAAATTGTTAATTTGATTGGAAATGTAAATATGAAGTGAAAGTAATGTAGAAATCCAAGATAATTGTTTTATGAAAATAAAATTTAGTTGAAATTTTATTGTAGAAGATAATGTATTGGAGGGAAAACTTATTACCAACTGAGTTGTGCTTCGTTGCACCAAACTCTAACATGAACATTAAACATGTACGTGAGTGAGTATAGTATGGGAGGTTATTTCCCAAAACTACAATCAACCCGCCTACGGTGGGTTGTACTAATCTCTAGCATGACGAGTGTATTTGTTCTAAAATCACCACGGACAGGTTCACATTTTAAGGCGGGTGTATGGCGGACAACCGGTGTTTAAGTGGAGATGAGAAATCGATGGTTGAGATGAGGTGGAGTGGAGGCGTGAAATGGATAATAGGTGAGAGAGTGTGAACGTTATTTGATCTAATTACTATAATAGTAAAAAGATGGACTACTTAATTGAGGGAGAGGGAGAAAAAGAGAGAGATGCTCCAAAATGAATGGAATATATAAAGTTGAAATTTGGATGGAGGGAGTATATATTAGCTCCATCCTAAAATCTTAGGAAGATATTTATTACATTCAAGCAAATTATGATTGTAGGCGATCTCCATGGAAGTCGAGGTTTATCAATCTCGGACTTATATAATTACACGCTACTCTAAATGTTGATCGCATAGTTTTGTGTCCTAAATAGGTGATAAACGGGTACAATATGGGACTTAGATCCTCAATACTATTCATTTTTTTCTTTTCGTTTTGCCAGTTTTTTTATTGACGATTCCTACTCGAAAGATCCATGAAAAGTTGAAGGTCCAGATGGGTTTCGGTAGCGTCATAAACGGTATAGAGTATATCAAAGAAGCATAATACTAAGGTGAATTTGATATATATAATCAATATTGGGCAAAAAGTTATCATAATAGAAATGATATCCCGCTTGATTTCAATAAGATACGGTTGCCTACATAGGTTTCCTCTAATATGACAATAAACAAAAGCGAGAGACATTTATCTCACTACATTCCTACACCCTTCTTATATTTTAAACGAGTCTATTCAATCAAAAGTGAACCCGCCAATACCCGTCCACACATGTGAGAAAATATGTTTGTGAAATGATAATATCTTTTTTCTTTTTTCTTTTTTTTTTTTGGGGGGGGGGGGGGGGGGGGGTAATTTGGTGAAATTTTGTTTACAGGGTGAGTTTTTGGTCACCCCACCCAATTTAGTGTTTCATATATTTTTTCCAGTTTAGTTTAGGTTAGAGAAAATCTTCTTTTTAAATAAATTTGCGAGTATGGCCGAATATTTGATAAGAATCTTCTAAATATTTAATATGTCAGTTTTCAACACGTCGGATCGGAGGATACCTTTATCCATCCACCATTACTAATATTTTGTTCTCCCTAGAGTTAGTAATAGAAGAAGACTCAAAATATTAATTTTCTGACTCCCCGTTAAGTATCGACGGGTCATTTACTGGTACAATTATATGTGAATGCACCCTTCTTGATGTTGGCTACCTTGGCCATACGACTCGATTATCATCAAGTTTATCTCTTGAGAAACTAGTTAGAGTAGTCTTTTAAATCAGTCAAGTAGTTACTTCACGATCGATAACCATAAAATCCATTTCGATTCAATAAGATAAAATTATTACACACACACACACATCAGGGGCGGCCCAACCCATAACGCAGGTGAGGCCACCGTCTATGGCCTAAAAAATACGAAGGCCCCCTATTTACCCGTTCTTCTTTAATTAGGTATGCTCACACAAATAAATTAGTTGAGTTTTAATTATATAACAAATTTACTTTTAATAGACATTAGACAATTAAAATTTGAGTGAATTGAGCAAAGAGTGATTTTACTTGTATTCTATTAGTCAAATTTGTTATATAATGATTGCTTGAAAACGGTAGAATATAGAAATTTACTATAGAATGTAAAAACAATTCAGTGTTACACACGTACACAATGCCATTCTTTCCTAACGTTCACACTTCCTAGTTCCAGTACAGATTCCGATAATTGCCTTGGTCGGTTGGTTTTTAAGTTACAAACTTCCATTTTGGCTGAAATTAGACCTCTTCAAATAGTTAGTTCAATTCAACATTTTACCGAAAACAAGTGATATTTTTCAATCTGGAATTTACTTTTAATATGTGACTTTCACTTGTACTATTTAAGAATGAATGTAACACTATTAGACTTATTTACTATTAATGCATATTTTTCTTCCGAAAAAAATGACTCAATTTTATATTTATTTTAGGCCTCGAAAAAATTTGTATTAAGTCTCCGAAATAATTAGGCCGCCCCTAATATATATTATACACTGGCAATTTAAATTGATACAATTTAATTCCAATTTTAAATTAAACTGTCACAAAATTCTATCACGTTTCAATTTTACATTAAACTGTCCCAAAATTCTATCATGTTTATAAGATTGCATGAGAGGAAGAAGGTATATAACACGTATATTTGGCATGCATGTATACTGTATCTGTGTATGGCAATTTGGTCAAAGATATGGCGACCCCATTCTGATGATTAGATTGGTTTGATGGCATGAAATGAAATCCTACGCGGGAAATGCACATGTAATGCCTCATTTGACATTTACATGATTCGTGTCTCTAAACACAAGAAAAGTAGAAAACAAAGTCACATATTTAAATAAATATTTTAATGTATTGTGGTCCTGTGAGTATTTTCTATAAATATTTAATTCATCTTAATTCACAAATTTACCAAAATGTTGTGCCTTATAATGTCATGGTTTTTGCACTTATGCATGAAATTAGAAGAATATGCAGTTTAATGTATGTTTCAACCGCGTTTGAAGGAGCTCTGCACACTCTGACTGATTAGAGACTTCATGAACGAACTTTAAGATGATTTAGGTCGTCATACTACACACAACACACTAATAGGACATCGAAGTAGCAAACATAGATTGATAAAATTGATAATGATTAAGACTAAACACAATTAATGTATTGTTGCGAAGAAGTTCATAGGAAATGTGATTACAGTAGTATTAGACTATTAGGGTTGGCGAAAATTTTATGTTAAGTACACTAGAGTGAAACACTATCATATTTGATACACTAAAGTGTGACTGATCAATTTGAGTACATTATTGCAATCACTTGTCCAATTTATATATTCCGGTTAATTTTTCGGTGAAATAGTTGACGTGGCAGCTGAACAAGCAATTTTCCTCCAATTTCGTATTTGACTCGTATTCTACTTGTATTTTTTAAATTTAAATTTAAATATGGGACACGTGTCGAGCTCTCGTTAATTTTGGATATAATTAACGAAAGCTCGACACGTGTTCCGTATTTAAATTTAAATTTTAAAAATACGAGTCAAATACGAAATTGGAGGGGAAATGGTTGATCCGGCTGTCACGTCACCAATTTCACCGGAAAATCAATCGAAGTATATAAATTCAACGGGTAGTTACAATAGTCTATTCAAAGTAATCAGTCTCATTTTAATATATTAAATATTATCGTATTTCATTATTTTAGTGTACTTAAAATGAAATTCCCCCTAATATGACGAGGTGTGAAGTGGGGCTTACTGTCCTGTCCATATTTAATTGTAACGATGCTAAATTAATCAGTTGATCATCAAATTCATGATGCATATAATTAATTATTGAAATTCTTAATAGTCAACGTATTCAAGTGATAAGAATTGTTGCGGGTCACAACATGGGATATGTTTGGGAACATGTCATTTGCGCATATACCCTATAGACGTACTATGGGTTATTGATTTTGACCAAATCAAACATAAATTAAGCTTAACAATCGTTACAATTCCTCTTCATTTTAACATGGTCTGATTACCCAACTCAATACTAAGTTAAAGATGTTTACGTCATTAAAAGTATAATTAAATTATGAATCTTTAAATCTCGACTGCTAACCAGTCATGATACCATTAGTATGTAGTCTGCGACAAGTCGATCCAATGGAAATTGTTCACCTCACCCGTTAGCTTGTTTACATCACAATACTCGGCTATTATATAATTGATATTTCATCACTGCATTAAATTTAAGTAGATCCTTGTCTCTTCATTCCTTGCCCAGAGAGGATGAACTTCGTAAGCTTCTTAATTAATTATTAACTTCGAGGTCAGCTTTTCAATTAAAGATGTGTGGATTATGGACATGGATCTTAAAAATTGGAGGAA
This sequence comes from Plantago elongata, assembly GCA_036897095.1. NCBI lineage: Eukaryota > Viridiplantae > Streptophyta > Magnoliopsida > Lamiales > Plantaginaceae > Plantago > Plantago elongata. The sequence continues at coordinate 13,620 of JAYMSP010000744.1, read as the reverse complement.
GGGCAGCCGATATATTAACTATCTTAAACGTTAGTTTGAATATTGTATTAATTAGCATTTGACTAAATTACTTGAACGTTAATTTGAATATTGTAATACTACTTTGTCAAAAGTTATAAAAGTCATTAATCTCTTGCTCAAACAATTTTGGACAAGTTACACTTGAAATCGCCACTTGATTTGTGAAAGTTCATGACCATCTTTACAATATTGAATAATTTATTCATGTGAACAATAAACTCCTTTACAAAACTAATAAATAAAGGTCCGTAGTTGAATTTCATTTCCACGTATTCAAATTCTCTTCTTATCTTTCTTAAGCATGTAATTTTATATTGCATTAGTCCATACGAATATGTGATTTCAAGTGTCAACATATATATCCACCTATATATCTTGAGAGACCTTTTTACTAATTAAATTGAAAAGTATCAAAACGGAATCAAATTTATTTAAGGAATCGAGTACCATCAACCCAATGTGCCATCATCCTATTTTGTTGTGCATATTTACTACATCTACATGTTTAATTAATACACTACCACTCATCTATAAAAACCCAACAATGTATAAGACATAAAAGAGCTTTCAATTTTTGCAACAATGTATTCAACTCGACTCAACTTCGATTGTGGCCGTACGGTTCAGATCTGAACCGTAAACATAATCTTCGATTTTCCAATGATAAGATTTACTATTGTTTAAGAAACGTCAGATACCACATGTTATTGACTAAGATTCATCTGTTTTTTCTTCCTTCCTTTGTTTTTTACTAGAGACTAGTAGTACTTTGAAGATTTTTAGGATAATTGCATGTTCACTTTAAGATCCAGCAGGTTTATATTAAAAAAAAAAAACACAAATCAAATTACAATGTTGATCTGGTATTTCGTATTGTTCCTACGTAAAGAAAATAAGAAAAAGGTTTTAATTAATTAAAAGATGAGGATGTATTAGTTAAACTAGAACAATATCTCAGTTGTAATAATGTACCTCGCCTTGTTTTTATTTAATACTCCAGTTTAAGTGCAGTACATGGTCCAGTATAATGTGGAGCTAATCAAAAGAGCCAGATCGATTAAGTGCATATGGAAATGTGAATTACAGCTTGACCAAATCATCAAGTATAAATTATATAATAATTAGTGAAAGCTAAGCATCCTATCTGCTTAATTGTTTTCAGTTGGAATAATACAATTGGGTAAAATTAAGCTGCACTACGAGATTTGGGCTTTTATCTGTCTCAGCCCATGACCTTTTTCATGTATTTTATTGACATACGTGAACAGTAAATATAGGTGTCAGTCTAAAACCTTGGGAGCTTCATAATTAATTAGGCATGCCTAATTATTGCAAAAAAGGTAATTAAGCAACTATAGTGACGCATCAATCATCTTAATGAGAATCACCATTGCTAACGCCATACAATACCATAATCGGTCGCACTTCCTTACTCTTTTCTTTTCTTTAATTAATTGTTTGATTTTGCTTCTAACTTATTTCTTTAATAATATATAAAATAATTTTTTTAAATTTTAATGGTTCGCCTCTTAAAACCGAATAATAGAACTTTCAACATTCAACATCAACCATTCATGTTAACTATTTTTAAATAAATAAATTATTTTTAACGGTGAAATAATTAGAGTATACTTAAGTTGTCATTCAACTCGCCATGTCCGCTTATATTACAGCGAAAGCATCATATGACGTTATTGAATTTGGGTATATATCCAGTTTTCCACCTGTTATGATAAGACCAGAGTTCTTTATCTTAGATGGTGGGATATCATGTCCGTTTTCTACAAATGCCCGTGAAATTGAATAGCGCGGTCTAACAGTGCTGTAGTGGGCTCGGGTCTAGTAAGCAGGCCATTATCCTGAAATAACATGTACACTCATACATTTTATTAGATAAAAGAATACTAATATATTTCTAACAACGTATATAAATCATATTTATACATGCCTAACTCATCCATATTATCGCAGAAAATATGTATTGCATAACCGATCTCGATTGACGAATACTCTTACATTTACTTGAAGTGTGGCATGTTGATATTTTATGTTTGCAAAGGTATTTTAGAATTCGATAACTTATACCTGCGAATGGAAAGATATTAGCCAGGTACAAACTCTGGTGTGTCCCAAGTTACCCATTGATTGAACAACTTTACCAATTGCACTTAAGCACTCTTGACTGGGCTACTAATTGACACAGGTTTACAAAATAATTTAATTCAATGTTAATGTTAGTCAAGTACCGAGGGTAGTTTGGTAGTGAAAGTGTGGCATGTCCGTACTTTTTTTTTCTCGTAAAGGTAGTTTAGAACTTGATAACTTATGCATGCGAATGAAAAAAAAAAAGTCTATCCTGATTTGATCGTTGACTGAATGAGATTATCATTCGCAAGTCCACTTGAATACGTAAAACATAATAGATTAATAATAATAGAACAAGAGTTATTTCACATAAACTAAGAAAATATATATGTGAAAATGGTAGTATGGTACTTTATCATTTTACCTGATTTCAAAATATTTTATTAATTTAATTGATTATAATATTTTAGTCGATGAAGTATTCCACCCGTCAATCCGTCCGCTACCTATCCATCATTGTGGTTGGAAAATAATTCCACCCGCTATGGGTTGAACAAACAATCACCCATCATAAATGAGTTGTATTGATTTTTTGTTGAAACCCGTCAATACCCGTATGCGCTCATCCCTACCATCTCATCCGATAGTGAGGTAGTTGGGGGTCAATTACTTGTATTGGGCTTTAGTGCAGCTCCACAACGAACACGGCAATGGCTTGGAACCTCTTCCTCCCCCTTAATCTCCATGTTTTTTTTCCTCGACTCTGGTACCAGGTAGAAGTGAAGTAATGGAGTTTTGTTTTTCTTTTGCCATCAACTTTGTTTAGTAAGTTGGTTGGCAATCGGTAATTAATCGCATGCATCGGGAACATAAGGTTTGTATTTGTATAAGGTCAGAGTAAAAAGTAACGGGTGGCGACCGACTTTTAGCCCGGCATCGTACTGGAGCGTTAGCTCCCCAATACAATAATCCAGATTCCCTTGCCCAATTGCTTTAACTAATTTAATTTAGTAGTACTAGTATACTTTATTTGGTTACATTGAAGACATTCTTCTAACTTCAACTATTAAGTCCTAAACACTCTGGCATTTTATATACAGGATTTCCATGTTGTACATTGGAATTATGAAATATACAGCATTTTTAATACTTCGATTAATAATATACAGCATCTTTATATACAACATGTTTAATACTTCGATCAATAATATAGTTAAAGAAAGTTGTTATACATATTACAACGTTTTAAATCTAGCTAACTAGAATCGGGCAAACAAGAGACATTGTTATTATGTTGATGCATTGTAATCATATATCCATGGGCTCGTATAAACCTTTTATTCGATGAACTTAACTTAACGGTTTAGAAGAAAACAAACAGATATATGGAGATATCACTAGATGTAATCTAGCTTGGTAAAAAAACTACACAAGATCTATATGGAGTGTACTATGGGAGTTGGTCATTGAACATGGAAACTAGCTCTAAGGTATTAACTACTAACAACTTTATGTTAGTATAACCAATCTAGCATTAGTTTAGTGCTAAATGCATGGTTGTTTGCAATCCTTGATTAGCAGTTATGTAATGATTATATTTTATAACATGCATGTTACCTGACAACAGAAGCATCCTAACTACCAGTTGAGAAAACTATCAATATTATAAAGTACTAGTACTGCCAATAGTCATTATAAGAAGCCAATAATTATTAATCTCTTAAATTGTTTATAATTGTCCTCCATGTGCCTCTACATTCTAATTAGTGCCAATTAATACATATAGCATCCATGTTAATGCTGAATCTGACGCAAGAAATGCATCCAATGTATATGAGATTAATTTGCAAGTAGCACATGTACTAAATTCATGTTGAAGGGATTTCTTATTACTATCGAAAAGTTCTCTAAAACTGCACTTATGGTCGAACAATAAAAAGGTCTGGTACTCTGGTTGTCTGCTAAAAGAAATAATTAGTAAGTAGTATCATTTTTCTAGTAATGCCAGAATTAGCAAAATCTAAATCTACAACGACACTCATTATCGATCTTAAGATAATCGACTAATCGTCCAGTCAGGCTCAGGCATGTTGATAACAAACAAAGCATCTCCTTTATATATGCCATTTTTCTCTTTGGGTTGCTACTTCACAATCATCGGCAACAATTTTACGAAACAGCACGATGATCATTTTTACGTTGTTGGTAGCTCTATTGGTCTCTGTTGTACAGAAAAGCAGATTTGGATTCATAGTTTGGAATCCTTCCACGAAAAACTCTTACAAAGTGCCTGATCTAGTTCCAGTTCCACTACTAGACTGAAGCCAATTAGCTACCATCGGCTTAGTAGCATAAGGATTTGGTTTTAATCAGGCTAACAACAATTACGATCTTGGCCATAACTAGGTTTTCTGCATATCCTACTTATCGTCAGGGCGAGAAGGTAATTGTAACCTTATTGTATTGTACAAGGACTAATTCTTGGGAAATAGACGAGAATTTCAGGGGAAATAATTCAATTTGGGATTCGATCAAGTTGTTGAATGGGAATCTACACCCAAATAATGGAGACTGTATTGTTTCTTTTGATTTTACAAAGGGAAGTCTATGAATTGCTAGGAGCACCCCGAAATTATAATGTGGAAGGATACATTTCATATGCTGTCGGATACGACCAAGCAGTTCAAGTTTGGAGTATGAACAAGTATGGGCTGAAAAGAATCATGGCATCTAACAGCAAGTACTAGAGACGTTATGCCAGGCACATACACTCCCCTTTGCATGACAAAAGATGGTAGGATAACAAAGCGTTGCCATACAGTTGTGGGAACCAGCATGAAAGATTTGCACTCACGTATGTGACGAGAGTTTAGTCTCGCCCGTTTCTGTTGCAGGTTCAACACGAAGCTAATCAATGTAGGAACAGTAGTAATGTAATGTGCCTGGCAATGTTCTGATTCTTTTTTACTGTTTTCTAGCACCTTAAGAAAATTTTGAAATTTGATTGCCATTAAAAACTTTCTTTTCTTCTTAATGTATTACAACTTCTTACCTTATTGTTATTTCATTACTAAGGACCATTGGGTTGTACCTGTACTTAATCAGATACTCATAATTTATTTGTTACTGGTGATTTAATGAAATCTATGGATTATCCACGAGAGAGTGAAAGAAAAAATGTGATACACCAAAATTTCACTTTTCGATTCACTGATACTAGCTAGCTATACCTCATCACAGCATAATTAAGTCAAGTCTTAAGGTATTCATTTCAATATTTGAATTATGGGTCACAGGTCTGGGCGTCTGGCCGGTGCTCGTGGCACCTGGTTTGAAAAATTAATTGCAAGCTAGAGACAGGTGTTTCAAGAAAAGAAGGATGAACATTCTTAAGTCCAGGAATAATCATCCAGCATGAAATTTAGATGTACACCAAGGAATTTGAAAGTGAGGAGAAAGTAATATTCAAACTTACAGAGCACAGAAACAGAAATTGGTCAAGTGAACATGAAACTGATTTGATTCATTCAAAATTATTGCCATGTCTTCAAAAGGCAGGTCAATAAAACACCGCCACTGCAGAAAACGATCCTTAAAACATGATAAATTACCATGAAGCAGTCTTCTTCTGCTGAAAGATGACTGCAACAATTGGGACACCAATGCTGAATGCAGTATGGACACCAAATACTCATCGTTAGTTTCTGATTTTTCATCCTGTGCATGATAGAGCAGAGGATTTAGGGATAAAGAATAAGATGATTGGGTGTAGCAAAGACTACTTTTTTGGAGTTCTATTGACATAGCGTAAATTAAAAAAAAAAAAAAAGACACCAGTCTCTTATGAGTAGCGAACTGCAAAACCAACTCCTAAGAGCAAAATAGACTAATTTATGACTTATGAATGATAAGAACCCCCAAGATTTTCTTATAAACTACTAATTGGACTTGAGTATTAGGTAATAGCTAATGACTTCATATTTAGACTCGGAGTCTATAAGGTAACTTTCCTATCACTAAAACTTTTTAATATATTTATTCTAATAATAATTTAGGACTCTAGGTCAGTAACAGTCCAACTTGTACATGTGTTTTGCATGAATACATAAGGGCTCATCATGGTCGTGAGCACGCTGAGTGAATTCCCTTATTCACTGCCACAAAACATATCCATTTATCCGTTTAAGGACAAATATGACAAATCAACACGTTAGAATTTTACTCACAGTATTACAAAAGCACAGCCTGATGCAAAAATACATGCATGATAACATGTTCTGGAGAAATACACTAACATCCTGACAATCTCTACAGCCTGGGTTGAGCATGAGCATGCCCCTTTTGTCAACTGTTTCCAATATCTCAGGGAGAAAAAACCAACCATTTAAAAGAAGTTTTTCTTTTGTCATTTGAATTTGTCACTGCCTTATACTAGTACATGTTTCTGTAGTATTCCAAGGGTTACTGAGCTTTAAAAGGTTGGATGATGATACTGCCATATACCTATGTTCAAGAAGTACAATCAAGCTCTATATTTGGAGAATTGGACATGAATAATTCAGTTCTAAATTATAGTACAACACAGACGTCTTTAATAGATTCATGAACAGACAGACGTCCTCACAAAATGTGTGTGAAGTTAAAAGAGGCATGGGATAAAATCTTGCAGTAGATGAAGTGGGATCACAAGTTCCTACTAGTTCAAGAATCATCAAAATTTGCATTAGATAGTTGAAGTTACAAGTGGCTATTCATCAAAGAATCATTGCTCTCATAGATTGCTTTCGCATAGAATTAAACATTGGGCAAGAAAAATTTCCAAAGACAATAGACTTTTGATCAGAGGCTAACAATGTTTTAGCAGGTCTCGAGAAAACAACAAAAGTGCCAAAAGGTTGTGGGATAGTTTAAAGGACATGCCCATTGTCTCACTATTCAAGTGTAATCGTTTTTTCACGTGCTGTAACCCTCCCACTGTTTATCCATCCAAAATTTCAGTCTGAACTCTGAAGAATTGCTCTTTATTTCTCTTGGTGATCCTTAGTAGAATAACTCAGTTAAAGAATGTGATAAACAATACTACAAGTCATACACAGTGTTTCTAACTTCATTTCTTGATCATGGATGGAAATAGAGGCCTCAAACACGTTAAGAGTATAAACTTCGAAAATATAAAGGCGACCAGACAGAATCACAATACTCATTAAGTTAATTTGCTAGAATAAATAGAAAAAACAAGCCAAAGTGCAGCTAAGGGTCATTCTAATTTCTACATACACTATTCTAAACCCGGACACATCATGATCTAGCTAGACGTTAGACGTGATATGCAGAGAAGCAGGTACAAGAATAAACTCATGACCTCTTCAGGCTTCCACATAATAATTCTTAAACACCAGTTAAATCATGTCAAGATACATAACAAGAATCAACTTCAACTTGAAGAAGAACTGATCTCATCTCCTAGTCTAAATGGTATTTTTACGTATTAGATATCTTCTATAACTTAGTTTATGTTTCCTTGTTGGATCACATAGCTAGTTTATATTTCTATATAAGCATATATTGTTTTCTATTTCTTGTACTCTAACTCTTACTACTTCAATCAATCAATCAATCAATCGATCATTCATCGATGCAGTATAGTTTTCTCTCAATTTCTATATTGTAACAAATCACTAGAGATTAAACACTTGGGTTTATTCAGCAGTACCCATTATCTAAATGCAGATATAAAACATAATAATTCAACAAAGGAACACGAAACATTATCTAAATGCAGATATAAAACATAATAATTCAACAAAGGAACACAAAACAAGCATGATAATATTAATAAATAGCAGGAAGAAGATATTAAGGGCAAAAGGAAGAGGAGACTAACAGAGAAGTGCTAGATCTTTCATCGGGATGTCGTGCGGGATGAAATTGTACATTGGTTTATAGAAAACCACAGCTTGTAATGTTCTGTAATTCACTTCCACATAATGAAAAGGCATTGAGATTTTTTTTATTTCTCTCTTCTTTTTCCTAAAGGCAGGAGCAGAAGAATTCATCATCAGCTTCGAAGCTAATCTTAATCCGTTGGTCCTTGCCATTTCCACAATCCAAAGAGAAGCTCAAATTCACTGAACTAGGGTTTCTGATTGGGGTTCAGCTTTTGAGACGAGACGAGACGACAGTGAGTGAGTGAGGCCGTAGTGTTGGCAATGGTTGGGTTTATTTGGTTCAGGCCCAATCACATAACTTAAATTGAATGGGTAGGGTTAGGCCAAAACCCAAAAAAGTCCAACCCGTCTAAAATTCAAAGTCAAAGCCGTCGTGTGTACTCAATTCTTCCCGTAATCCCGTCTTCTTCATCTCTTCCCGTCTTCTTCATCTGTGATTCATGGTTAGGTGTGGGATTGATGAAGATAAGGGGTTTAAAGAGATGAGGTTTGAGAGGATGATGGAAAGTGCTGACCAACCGTGAGTGAAGTGAAAATGGTGTCGATGGAGTTTCAGAACATCATGCAATTGCAATTGCTCAATTTGCTCTCCTACAACTAAAATCTTACCCCTCACTTCTCAATTTTTGGGGTACAATTTTTCTACTGATAAAAATTTCAATCAATTTTATTTTTTCTTTTAAAAAGAGCCTGATCCAACCCGGACCGATCCGGTTTTAAGGGGTTGTACGAAAATGGACAGATTCTGGTCCAACCGGACCGGTCCGGATTTTAAGGAGTTGTACGAAAATGGACAGATTTTGGTCCAACCGACCCGATCAAATTCAAAACCATTCCTTCCTAACTGTTGGAAAAACTCACGCATTGCCAAGACTAAGTGGCTGTTTGGATGTACATTTTAGTGGGCATTTGAATGGATTTTGGTGAAAATTGTGTTTGGATGGACATTTGAGTGGGGTATTTTAAATGTATTTTAGACCAAATCACTGTTCATCGAGTCAAATGGGGATATTTAAATACCCATCCAAACACCCCCTAAGTGAGGGAGTAACAGCTGATTTGACAAAAGTACCCCCCACAAATAGTGGCCTTTTATTAACGTGTAGGCTTGCTGGTTTGGCCCAGATTTAAACCACAAATTTAGCCCAAATTTGACCCCATAGACTTTTCTTTGGAGTATGTCTCCAACAGTCCAGCTCCAATAATGCACAAACAGACCAAAATATTTAATTATTGGTTCAGCTCATTAATGAAAGAGCCCAAAATCAAATTCAACCTCAAGTTCAAGTCACTTATAACAAACGTAAGTTCGAAGCTTCTGAGAATATCAAAACTTAAAGAATAAAAGATAAATAACACTAATGATCACCTTTATGGAATTAAGATTTTGTTCAATTCAATTGAAATTTACTGAACTGAACTGAACTGAACTGAAGTAATGTATAAATTATAACCAAGCTGATTTGAACTGAACTGAACTAAATTAATTTTAAGTTGAAGGAAACAAAGCCTAAGCTTTACTCGGCACATCAAGTTAACAAGCATACACATGATGTATTGATGTTGGAGTTCATTTTTTTTAATTGAAACGATAAAGGTGACTCGAAAACTCCCCTCACCTATTGATTGAAGGGGAAACGTCTTACCAACTGAGTTGCACTTCGTTGTCATTGATGTTGGAATTCTACTTCTACTTATCGATTGTTTATTTGACAAGCTAAATTAATTTATCCTTAATGAGCCGAGCCGAGTACTATATCGGTGTATTTTGTACTTGTATAAGCGTCGTGTATATCCAACACACTAAATAACAATTTCCACTTAATAATAATAATAAAACAGATTGTTAACTAGGTTGGTACTTAATCAGTATTAAGAACCACATTAGAATTAACACCATGACTAGACAGCCTTAATCTCGATTAAGAACCATAATATCTTTGAAATGAATTGTATTAGTGTGGTTGTAGTGCGACTATGGAGCAAACAAGTGAACAACCACCTTAAATAACAATATTCTGGAATTTTTTTTTTTTAGATAATAAAAAAGTTGGTGGCGTTTAACCACAAGTGCTTATTCAAAATACTACAAAGGTGACAAGAGAAATAAACTATTATGCGCAGAAAAATTAGAGTACTGTCAACAAAGACCAAATTTAGTATACATTAAGGGGTCATTAATCATATAATTAAAGGGGTCATTAATCATATAATTAATATTCTTGATTGCTAATCACTTATGTTACAACTTACAGGGACCCTAGAGATCCTTAAACCCTAACCTTCTAGATGTATTATTCTAAGTTGATATGGTACAGTTAGATTAAGGTATATTTAGGTTCCAAATGAAAACATTAAGTATATATTTAACCTAGTTTCCGTTTTCCATTTCCTCATCCGGTCAACACCAGTACTAATCTATATATATAATGGATATTCTATTACTGTTAGTCTGTCGGTACTGGAATATATATATAGTTGTGAGTTGTGACTGTGCGGGGCTCTGCCTTCCCGGAATTCAGTACCTTTCTGCCTTTGTGGTTAAAATATATACGATGGAGATTATCAATCTCCATAGATATTCAATAACTATGTTTATCTTTTAAAAGTTCGATTAAACGTGTAAAAAGATGTAAAATATAGTTAAATTATATTAATTTGATCCGATATAGTACGTATGGTTTGGATTTTATCATCATATGAATGTCTTGGTGAAACTTTGTCAATATTGCTTTTGAGTGAGGGAAAAAAAAAAACTATTTCGTAAAACTTAACATAAGTATAAAATTTTAGGATAATTGGCTGCCGTATATACTGAGGTACATGGAGATAAACTAATAAATGGTATACATAGTTGTTTCTTTTAAAAGTTACTTTTAAACCGGGAATGCTTTAATAGAACTAGTTTAAAAAGTTAATTAATATGTGCTTGGTAGGTTAGGTGATAAGCTAATAAATTTTTATAAGATTATGTATTAAAATTAATTAAATATGGTTGTATAAAAATAAATTAACTTAACCCATTTTGTTAATTTTCTAGCAGGTCAACTATTCATCAGTTAAAAGGAAGTTTAGTGTAACAAGTTTAGTACAAAATTAAACTCATCAAATTAATAATCTAACTGATAAGATTATGCTAACATGACACTGATATAATTAGTTGATGGGGGCAATTTTGATCTTGCTTTGTGTCACTGGCAAGATAAAGGAATACTCCAGGCCTCCAACCCACATTTCACGTATTCACTATTACAATTTGATGTTAACGAGTGGACTCGATATATCATAGGTTAAAATATTAAATGTCGGGAAATCATACGGATCTTATATAAGCCAATATTAATTTGAAAGGAACAGTACATATGAAACGAATATAAGCCAGCATTTAGTATACCAAGTTGATTTTAAAAAAATTATTTTAACATGACAAGAAGATAATTGGTATAAGAAGTTCTCCAACTCATTAATTCTCACAGCTGCATAATTAATCTTAATTACAAGTTGAACAGTTATTAAGAGTTTTGGTGAATCATGTGGATGTTATATCTAAACTAAATTTGTAAAATTTCAAATGGTATATTTGACTAAATCTTGTGCAGCATCGAGCTAGCTAGCTTTAATTTAAACCTACTAGAAAGTATTAAAAACCCTAACTGCAGTACTTAGTATTGTGAAACCAGTCAAAACCACACTGTTTACGGTCGACTAATTAATCATCTAGAGCTGTCAATGACTAAATAGTCATCACCAGTTTGACACCAAAAATGTTTTGTCGTTTTGGATGTTAGTTAGATACGTACAATTATATATTTTTGTTTTTTTAATGATTATGTGTTAAATTAAAAGAAACAATTATACTGAATTAGTACGGAGTAATTTAGTTCTGTCCAAATGTTTAACTGACTAAGGAAAAATATAAAGGGCATCAAATTTGTGTCATTCCTAGAGAACAAACGAAAATTTGAACTATACAAAACCATTGGCTTACCAATGGTTTCAGTTGCAGAACAATCCAATTACGTACTGTTTATCCGATTCATATCTGATTCGACACAGATATCTATCTAAACTTTGATTACATAAACATGAGTAACTTGCATTACTTAATTAATTTTAGGCTTTTAGGCCTTTAACTATGCATAAAAATATTTACATTGCACGCCATATTTTTACTTGAATCAATTACTAACAAAATTTATATAAATTTCTTTAAGATCTAGGGAACTTGAAAGTGGAATTAAATCAGTTAATTAGTTTTGAAAAGTTTTGACTTGACTAAAGTACGGGAATATGTAAATAGTAAATGTGTAGTAAACATTGAGGAAAAAAAAGTATTCTAGGTTGATACACTTCTAAAGAAAATGTAACTTAGTAACCGTTCAATTTTGATACATTTGAATATATTAATGTAAGATTTAGGTCGGTTTAATTACGTGACACGTATTACTTTGTAAAATATAAAAATATGTTGGATTAAAATGGAAATACAATAGAGATGGTAGAGTAGACTGTAAAAAATAAGGCCAAATGAATTAAAAATAATACGTCTACACTACGCATGTTCTATTCTATTATAGGTAGACCATACAGTAGAAATTATGAATGCATAAAATTGTTTAACATAAGATGAATGAAAGGAAATTAAGCCAAGAACGTTATGTACCCCGTTTATTTATAATATGATATGATAGATTTTGGATATCTGTTTAAAAAATACTAGTTAATGGTCCGTCAATATATATTCGACAGGGCATGAAAATAATAATTAAAATAAGAAATAAATACCATATCGTATAATAAAATGTCGATATTAATGAACACATCGTGTCATATATTTTAACATCTTCGTCCAATCTAGATACATTGAGTATCTTTAACCTTCTAATCTATAGAGATAAAACGAAATACATCACTTTTGAATACGGGTGGGGTGTAGAGTCCGATCGACCTGTGTGTGAGAGATTTTCCACCTTTTATTTATAATGATAGTAAAATAGATGATATCATTGAAATTCGTCCATCAAAATTGATAGTAGTAAAATAGTGAAGTGGTTGGAGGATGGTTTAGGATTTAAGTGAATCTGCGACTTTTATGAAGATAAATTGGTGGGATGAGGGTTGTGAGGGTCTCATAGCTTAAAATGAAAGGACTTCATATTGTCGAATGAGTTCACTATTACAATTAGAGCGAAAACCTTTTCAACTTCATAGATTACTAATATTTAACATTAGTACGTATGAGACATGTTGCATATTCCAACTCGATATTTTGATCAATATTAACATTATCATACACTTAAATCAGGAACAACCCTATGATTATTGAATTCATATAAATTAATTTTGTTGAATGATTATTATTGTGAAAATTAGTATGTGTAATGCTTGGAAAAAAATATCTATAAAAATGAAGATGCGAAGTTTGTAAGAATAACATATTGTTGAAGTGTGATAATAGTTTTGCAATGAGTAAAACTCAAAAAATCATTGATAAGACTCAACTTCATATGATGTCATCCGTACCTCAAAAAAGTATAAGGATATACATACATACATATATATATAT
>JAYMSP010000743.1:0-42304 GCA_036897095.1 Plantago elongata | reverse complement strand
GTGGGACGGGATGCTTAACATGATTACAAATGTCTTGCGATGATGATCTCTGAATAAAAGGACTGATTGAACAACAAAAGCATAATAAGTTTGGAATTTCATTGGCATATGAGCTGGCACACCTTCTGCCGATGAGCAAAACATGAGCAAGACCTTCTTGCATGAGAACAACAGCCAGATCCGCACTTGCTTTTGGGTCTATTATTTGAACAGTGGGTAAGAATCAGTAACTTCAAACAAAAAAAAAACAATAATACCTCTATATAATCCTATTGCACTGACAACCCCTAGTTCATATTTCAAACTATAGGATCTAGAGTCTAGTATCCTTGAAATGGCAGGGATACTTTTTAGATTTTTGAAAAATGATAGCTTGAATTTTCATTCTTTAAAGAAGGAATACCAGCTGCTTGGTGGAGCACATCCAACGCTATAGAGTCCCAGACTACCTGTCAAAGAGAACAACATTTTTTTATAAGCAGGTGATATGGCAAATTTTATCCAATTTCATTCTGGTGAGTATTTATTTAATGAATCTTATCATTGTAAGCTCAATAGCTACTGGAGCACAGAATGCTACTGTCGAGTGTCGACATGCTTGATCAAGATATAAGGGCTGGAAGTTTTTAAAACCACAATGTCACTATAAAATTCTTGGTGACAGACCAGTATACTATGTTGAATTTACATCTGAATTGCAACAACAGGTTGTACTGAAAATGATGGTTTGGAACTTTGTATCTGTCAAACCACATACAGTGCCCAATCCACACTAATGATGAATCATTTTAAGGCAACAATTGGTGAAACGTAGTCAAACAGGAACAACAGTGAGACGGAGAGGATTAAGCTCTTCGAACCACCACAACATCATGTGACTAATAATATCTTTTCAGTGTGGGCACTGGCAGCATGCAAAAGGGAAAATGAAAAATAATAGAGCTAATAGGAGTTATAAGACATTTACCTTCCTCAGGACAAAAGGCCGGTGGAGGTCTAGTTCTAGAGTGTGGAATGCTCCTATCTGCAATATTCAAGTTAAGGTTCTATTGGAGCAATACAATTAACCAGCAATAGGGAGCAAAGTACTACACACCTTGACATGTTCATTCTCCAAAATATTCTTCCCTCGTATGCGTAGCACGGATCCTTCTTTGTCATAATCCACAGACTAAAATAAAAAATGAAATGTATTAGTAGATCTCCTTCAAATATACTAGATATTCAAGGACCTTTTAGATGCTAAACTGGCCCAGGACAAACAAAGAATTGTAATGTGGATGTAATTGCAAAAATCTGGTTACGTTTGTTCGGTGAAAAAGTAATTTGTGGTTCTAGAACATAATTCCAAATACGGATGCCGTATACAAATCTTTCATTGGTAGTTTTACACCACTGAAATAGACATAATCCATAATAGAAGTGTTATTTACATTGGGAAACAAACTATGAAACCATTAATATGCATAGAATACACCATTATACGTATAAATAATTTTTATAGCCAGGCGATGAGTTCCGAGTTCATAGAGTCAGACTACTTGGTAGAGAGCAATGGCAAAAATCTTCAAAATTTTCCACACACTAAATGTGAGTAAAGATGCAATTATTTCTGATGAGTAGCTAGCTTACTCCAAAGTGAAACTCCCGTTAGTTCATAGTTCTAAGCCACTGGATCTTATCTTAGATCAATCAAGTATATCACACAGATGCCAAACAACATTTAGGAGAAATTTGAATTCACCTCGACTTTAATTTCTAATTTAAGTTTCACTCTTTCAGCATCTCTTCCTCCTGAAGCAGCTTCTCTCAGAACCTTCCTGCAGGTGAGCCATGTCAGCAGCCATATAACAAAGAATGACATGATAAACAAGCTCGAGTTCCAATGGACATCACAATTCCCAACATAAATCCCAAACATAAACCGCAGTTACACAGCCGTAAAGGAGCATGTCTATACCAGTGCACATACTGTCAAGAAATCTCAAACCCCTACACAATTAAGAATTATAATCCTAAATCTCAATGAACCAATTCAACCGAGTACTACAAATTAACCCACAACCAAAAAGGAGCATGTGAAGCGCAGCTCAATTTGTAAGACGCTCCAACCAATACGTCGGGGTTTGAGTCACCCTTTAGCCGTTTCAAAAAAAAACGAAAAGGAGCATATCTATACCAGTGCACATACGGTGAAAAACGTTTTACACGGTTTAGAATTATAAGCCTAATAGAGTTCCAATGAACCGATTCAACCCAATAGTACAAAGTAACCTAGACCTCACCTGACAGTGACAGACATGACAGAATCACCTACAGCAATCAAATTGTAAGCCATCCACAAATCATCCGTCTCTTCCGGAATCATCTGAAGACAAAATCCATGAATCAGAAGAGAAGAAAGAAAATGAATTTATCACGTAATTCAATTCACCCCTCTTTCTACGAACCAAGAAGAAGTCAAGAACAGTAAAGACGGTACCTTTACGCTTCCAGGTCCATTAGGAGCCACGTCTTTGCGAACAATCTTCATGGTGGAGTATTATTTGGAGTGAATTCAGTAGTAGTTTTATTCAATGTATAGCAAACTAGCGAACAAATGGAAGTTTTATGAGTTCTTGATTGAGTGAAGGGCTTTGCTTTGTTTGCTTATTAAAAGACGGAGCAAATCCAGTCGGTGGCGATTAGTGAGCTGGAGATAGTCGGAAGCACCGGAAGAGAACGAATGAAAAAATTAAAGCGGTTTGTACGTCCGATATAATTCATTAAGGCGTTATCATTTTTATTTTGTGTATGGGCGGTTGTAATCTTGGTCGACTGTCAGACATCTTTTTAATTTTAATTAAATTAGTATAAAATGAAAAATGCACATAAAATACTATTTTAAAACTTAAATTTAATAAGATTATATCAATACTAAAATAATTATATTTTAATCTACAGTATATTTCGCATCAGCTTAATCGAATGAAATCTATCATAATTAACTTGTCTCACATTATGAGTATATTTAATTTGTTTTAAAATTAAATTTATATCTAATTCGTCCAAAATGAACAACAAAGAACCAAATTTGTAGCATGTGACATAAGCACTCTAACCCACGAGCAATTAATATTGGTTCAATAATTAGATTTCCATCAATTTTAAGAAAAAATTTGAAAAGATAATCGTTCAATGTTAACAAATGAAAGTATAACTTATTCTATTATCAACTCGAACTGCCAAGAACCTGGCTTCATGGCTACAAACAGACTGATCCACATTGTATACAATTTAAGCTACAAATACAAGTATCAATTAACCTCAGAACTCTAGTCTTCTGCTAACACTACCACCTATGAACTGAATGTTTGCTCTCTAGTCTCTACCATTTAAATGGTAGCAGTGTGAAGCTTATTTCTGTCCTTTGATCGCAAAGTGTTGCTCATTGGCTCTTCTGTATAAAAACGCAGATGCTTCTAACCATCCAGGGTGCACAACAAATCGTCCTTTTGAAAGAGCCCAGTTCACCTTATCAGTTCCTAGAGATCTTGCAACTACATGAGTCACTTGATCATCTATCTGGCTGGTGCACACTGCACCGAATCGTTCAGCTGTTTGCCACAGTGGATGCCTGTCGGGATTAGCTTCACCAATTGGAATAATCTTGCTGAATAGAATGCGGCAACCAGCAAGAACTTTCCGTTGCTCAGAAGCTAAAATGTGTCTAACATCAGCTTCATCAACCGAATCATTTGCAAAAAAGCTTTCATGTATTTTCTCAATCAACGCCAAAGCAGAAGCCAATGTTCCATCTTCTTGTCTCTCATCATGATCAACCTCAAGAAGCGAAACACCTGATAGACCAAGTTGTCGTCGACTGGAGGGGAAAAAAATGTATCGTTCAACATTAATTAAGTTAAGTTTGTGATGAGGCCAAACACAGACAGTGTCATCTATAATGACAACGGATGATTCCATTCCCAAAATTCCTTCCATATCCTTGGTCTTAGGACGAATTTCATCCTCTGATGGTTGTTTTTTATCATCACCACGTGAGGTGACACGTCCGGAAAAAAACTTCCCTTTTGGGTCAAGCAATTTAGCCATCTCGGTAGCATAACACTTGTTTCCCATCGTGGAGATATGCAGCTCGAACATCATACTTGCCTTCTCTAGGAATTTCCATATCCCAGGCCGCAGTTTTGTCCACATTGACATATGAGGTAACCGAAACAGATGTCGTTCTGGCTTTCCCCGCTCCTGCTCCTCTTTCTTCCTGAGCAGCTCAGCATCCCGCGGATCAACATCTTCAAACTTCACTGAGTTTAAAAGGGTATGATCGAGATCCAAAACAAGACTCAGTTTGCGGTTGGCAAATAGTTTCTTCTGTTCTTCTAGCCTCCTAGCCCTTTCTTTCCGGAAATCAGCTTTTTGTTGCTCATTGTAACCGTCTAGAAAATGTTCAACATCAAGTAATGCGTCTGCCTTTCTCTGTTGAACAGGGCCAGCATTAACTTGTTCACAAATTAAGCCAGTTTGATTCTGAAATAAGTTAACAGGTTTAAGATTATGATCAATGTTTCTTAAGTTATCAGTGAATAATTCACAGGCAGTGTCATTTCTTTGCCGTTTCAGTACTGGACCATCCAGAACCAATTCAGCTACTATCTTGCGCTTCAGTAAGTTGATAGAGCTGGAATTTCCGTAAATGTCTCCATCCCACTCCTTAGTATGATCAGCTTCTTGGGAACGTGCTGGACTTGGAAGCTTGTTCGTATACATCCAACTACGTGCAAATTTCTGCCTACGAGTCAAAACAGCTTCGAGAACATCACTTCCATGCGGATTCTTCGTATTTTGAGGAGCATTCACAACCAGACTAACATTGGGATTGAGATTCATGGAGCTGGAGATTTCGTCAATCGTATCAAAATCCCGAGTACAATTAGTTTCTTGCGGACACATAGGAGTTGGAAGCCTGTTTCCATTCGCATACATCCAGCTACACCCAAAATCCTTCTGATAATCGGAAGGAGCTTCAACTACACCAGTTTCATACGATCTGATAGCATGCGTGTTGGTATAATCAGTTTCTTGCGAACACAGAAGAGTTGGAAGCCTGTCTCCATTCGCATACATCCAGCTACACCCAAAATCCTTCTGATAGTCCGAAACAGCTTCAACTACACCAGTTTCATACGATCTGATACCATTCGTGTTGGCAAACGACATGGTAGGAATCATGGAAATCATGTCCTCAATCTCCATAAACTGAGGAAAAGAGAAGGGGAGAGGTCTCAAGCTAATAGCATGGATTAGCAACATTCTGAGAGAATCCCTGTCCCGATCCTGGAGTATGATTCCGAAACGTATGGACGAATAAAGACGATGATTGACCTTCTTGATAGCAGTAAACAAGAGCTCAACGAGAGTTTCGTTATCATGAGGATAATAGTAAGAAATCTGCGGAATTAACCTCACCAATCGATCAGACAAATCCACTAAACAAGAACAAAGAATATGAATCGGGCAAGAACCGTTTAAATGGCAAACCAACTCGTTCTTTATTGCATCTACACGTCTCTTCGTTTCAAGAAAATCATCAGTTACAGCGTTGATTTTGTTCTTGAAATTGTAAATATTTTTATTCCCCATCATATATTGAGTCCTACGATGATTCATCGTCGACGGCAAATTATACTGACCGGAACAAAAGGTCGTCATCATCTCTACTTTTTTTTTTGGTTTTCTCCACTAAACAGGTTTAGACTATTATTCTTCTAAATGATTTTGATTTTACAATCAGCTTCCTTACTTATAAGAAAATATTAGCCGACTAATAGAATTCGTATCCTAATCGGAATCACATTACCAAATTAGAGTTTTCGAAATATCATATTTTACCAAACATAAATGTCGTAAAAGGATTGGAAAGGAAACCGAGCAATTGGGATAGGGAAACAAAATATAAAACTGGAAAACGAAACAGAACAGGAATAGGAAACTGAGTAGATTTTGAAACTATCTTTGGTAACAATGTTTTTAATTAGGTATTAATCTAGACTTGCAGATTCACACGGAAACTAGCCTTATCTAATGTACCAACTCACATGGGGGGGGGGGCTTTGGGTATTGATATGTACAAGTAAGTCACGAACTACGAACCTATGATCTCAAAAGATTTACGGTAAATTCATCTATCCCTTTGTTACAAGAACCGCGAAGATCATCAGGAGTCGAGGAGATCATACCTCTGAACAATACTAGGAGACCGTACTCCTGAAGTTGAAGTGGAGGATTGAGTTAAACACTCACAGGGCACTCGTCATTATTATAGTCGGACCGACCTACCCAAACAGGTCCAACCAAACTCCATTAAGAGGAATGATTATCTACCAAGGAGATAGACCGCGGCATACTAAGCCAACTTTTGGGAGAGCCATCTTAATGCACCACCCTATTTATGACCACGTGTCATAAGCTAATAGGGTTGACTAGACTCCGAACAAGCAGCTCGTCCCCTGGAGCACTTCGTATGAATAGGGGCTCATCTTCTCCGAACTAAGTAAGTAATCTACCCATAATATACTTCTCTTTAGTCTACTAGGCCATCCACTGGACCGACAAGACAAGTTGAATCTAAAGCCCGGTTTGCCCAGGGCAAGCCGGCCATAAAGGGTCTAACACCCTACCTCATTTTGCAAATGGATCACACGCGAAGATTCTACTATGACTATTCACCCCACTTATATCTGAGGAGTTCACATTCCGAGGCCAAGAGCACTTAGCCTTTTTTATACCACATAAGCTATTATATTGCGGATTGTGGACTGTTTGGTTCAATCGGAACCAAGTTATCGATGGAGATCTACATAAGGACCAACTATGGAAGTGTGCAATTTTTCGAGGAATAATTTGCAGAAGTGTACGGTCATGAAGCCTCATATAATGTACCAACTCCAAGGCATTGTGTTCTGAATCTTAATTATGATGCGACTCAACGTCTTAGGTGGACTAGCGACAGGTTTATGAACCGTTCTCTCAGTCATCAGGGCATTGATTGCTCCTCGGTCCTGCTACTGCAATTAGCTTCATGCTGTTACTAAGGCAGTTACTCTTTCTAGGTTTGGCCTTAGCAAGATTGAAAACAGGCATAACATCATCCTGGTCGATCACTTGATGCAATTGCCATAGGTTGAAGAAGCTTGGTAAGGTTATGCCGGGAAGTTGAAAGGCTACCTAAGATTTTTTTGTTCAACGCAAGTGAGAGTTACACCATGATTGTACGTTGTTGCATCGTGTTAGCCGCTAGGTAGATATTTCGAGTGTAACTTAATAAGGAGTTGAACTTATAGCTTAATTAGTAGTTGAACGCGTAATTGATTATACAATTGTATGCATTGCCGAGTAGTGAACTGATATATCATTTCTCAAATCCGCATACATATTGTTGTACGTTGATGAAAATATATACCTCAACCTTCTTGTTTTATGACACCATTTTCCTATACAATAACAAGTTACTACATACATATATTGTCCCACCTCGGTAACATGTACTTGTTCTATGCACTAGTTATACTTTGGACAACATAGAATGGAGTTGTGTTCGTAGAAATGAGAGATGATTGGCATCTCCCCCGACGTGGACGGGAACAGCCTTCGGGCCTTACCTGTTACCACACATCTAGTGAAGGCTTACCACTCCGGTGGATCTTATAACCCAATTTTTTGCCGCCACACTTCATTTTTGTATTTCGTTGTGTTGAGTTTGTTGATTTGTAATTGTTTCAAGAGTAAGTAAATGTTAGGTTTTATGTGTTGCGCGATGCATTGATATAAATAAGAACGGTTCGGAACCAACCACCCTTAAATGCTCGAGTATGTATCCTAAGAGTCAACATTATTTGAGATTTACATTGACAAAATATTTATTTGAGATGTACATTAATGATAAGTCATTCATAAGTATTTGGATTAATGACATACTATAATAAGCCGTTTGACTACTTATTATTCCTCTACGACTATAAATTTGACAAAAATAGCAACTTCAATTAATTATAACTTTTAATTATAACTTTTTATGTAGTATTTCATTTATAAAGTTACATTCCACGAACGTGTAAACGTATCTACGTGTAAAGTTTTAAAACGAAAAACACCACTCTCATATATCCAAAACCAGTCAGCTAAACAAGAAAAGACTAAGAAAAGAGGAAGCTTCGACTGAGTAGCGTGATTTAAGGAGTGCTAGAACACATGATTTCGTGTTGAAGATGGTCTTTAGTTTGTTAAGTCCACAGTAGTATGGGCTAACAAGTTGACAGACCAAACAAGCCCACTTGAGCATAGCTGTATAATTGCGAAATAATGGAAAAGCGCGTTTCTTGTCCAAACGCACTTACCTACCATAACTTCATCTGCCATGGTTTTGCCGATTTTTGTCACCATCATCATACATCATGTGTCAGTCCAAGTTCTCTACTAGATACTACTACTAATCAAAATCCATTTAGGAATACAATCGGTTAATCTAGCTGTGTTAGTTGTAAGTTGTAACTTCCCAAGATCCCTACTCTTTGACCCTTTCTTCTCAAGAAGATGCTGTGAACTTTCTGTACCGGCTCCTTTTATGTCTCTTGCTCACTTAAATTGTACCATCTTTGACTTTATCTATGTGTCCGATGCTATCTGAATCTGCTTATGTGCTTTTACTGATTGCTGAAATGTGCTCGTGAGTTTGATTTCTTGATTCTTGGTTTATGTGTTTGTTACACTGATTAGTTATTGATTTGTGTTGTATTGATAAGTTGATTGGTTTGGAATTGGTTGTAATCTTGTAGATGATCTAAGTTTTAAGTAGATCTTCTTGTTCAGTTGAAAAGGTACTCTAAGTACTGAGATTTTGGATATTGGATGGTGGAGATTGGGGGATACTGAAGAAGAAGTAGTAGATTGACTTTGGTGAGGTAGATTAGATGGGGAATACTTGTGTAGGACCGAGCATTTCGAAAAATGGGATCTTTCAATCTGTTTCTGCTGCTATGTGGCGAACAAGAATGCCGGATAATGTGGATTCTTCCGTGAATGGAGAGAGTGCGAAAAATGGGTCCCCGAGTGCACCTGATTCGCCTCTGCCTGTCCAGAGCGTTCCGCCGGAACAGATGTCAATTCCAAAGTCAGAAGCAAAGCAAGATCAGCCGACGGAGAAATCAAAGAAGCCTTTGAAAAGGAACAAGAGTGCAGGGCTTAAGACCGATTCAGTTCTACAGAGGAAAACCGAGAATTTGAAGGAATTCTTTACGCTAGGGAAGAAATTAGGACAAGGGCAATTTGGAACGACGTTTCTATGTGTGGAGAAGGAGAGTGGGAAGGAGTATGCGTGCAAATCGATTGCTAAGAGGAAGTTATTGAATGAGGATGATGTGGAGGATGTTAGAAGGGAAATTCAGATAATGCACCATTTGGCAGGGCATCCGAATGTTATTTCAATTAAGGCCGCGTATGAGGATGCTGTAGCGGTTCATCTTGTCATGGAGCTATGTGCTGGAGGCGAGCTATTTGACAGGATTATACAGCGTGGGCATTATACTGAAAGAAAGGCAGCTGAGCTCACCAGGACTATAGTTGGAGTGGTGGAGGCTTGCCATTCGTTGGGTGTTATGCATCGTGACCTTAAGCCGGAGAATTTCCTGTTTGTTGATAAAGAAGAGGAATCACTTCTTAAAACAATTGATTTTGGATTGTCAATTTTCTTCAAGCCAGGTGTGTGATAATAACTTTCATTTAGTTTATGCGCACTTGATTCTATTTCCATAGGAACTATCTTTGATAATGAATTGACTGAAATTAATACTTTCTGTGGAGACCAATATGTACGTTTTACTGAGTTGTGCTTGTGGATAAGATCATTCATTATGGCGATATGTGCACGATACCAAATTACTATAATTACAAATTGCCTTTTTTACTGTCAAATCCTTACTGAAGTGATACCAAAAACATTCTTTTTATGTGGGCGAAACTTACGTATGAGCATTAGATGTATCAGATTAGCCCCTCCCTATCTGTAAGTCTTCTCCCTTCCCCATTTTGAATTTAGACTTCAGGTTAATTTTTAGGTGCTTGAAATTGTCCTTTAAGAAATTATAATAACCTCTCCATGAGTTGTCGAATTGAAGTGTGTTCCCTACTTTCAGGTGAAAAGTTCAATGACGTGGTGGGTAGTCCATACTATGTTGCACCTGAAGTTCTTCGAAAGCGTTATGGTCCTGAAGCAGATGTTTGGAGTGCCGGAGTAATTGTCTACATTCTGCTCAGTGGAGTTCCTCCCTTCTGGGCTGGTGAGAATTCAGATATATGGACTGATTATTGCATTTGAATATGTACATCCGCCCATGTACGCAGATTAAAAGTTTGTCCATAGATCCATATTCTTCACTGGTTAAATAATCACTTTTTTATGACTTCAGAGAATGAGCAAGGAATATTTGAGCAAGTCCTGCATGGTGATCTTGACTTCTCGTCAGACCCATGGCCCAGCATATCAGAGAGTGCAAAAGATTTGGTGAGGAAAATGCTTATTCGAGACCCCAAAAGGCGTGTGACTGCACATGAAGTCCTATGTAAGTACTTCTGAATCTGTTGATTGAATATCCCAATTTCTAGCTAATCTAGATTCTGGTTTCATGAGCAATCTCCATTGCCATTATATATATATGACCTTATTTGCGATAATATACCTTTTTTAATTCTTTTGAGCTATTTAAAGCTGGCAATTTTTCTACATTGATATTCCCTTATTTTCTTGTTACCACCAGTGTACAAAACAAGTGGGGGGTAATGTGATTGTAACGGCTGTCCAGTCTAATCAGTATGTATTGATACATGATCATATTATTGCACCAATGCTTTTCTGCTCTATACTACATGCATCTGGAGAGCATGGAAAATTTTGCAGGATAATAAAACGTCATGCTCTAATTTTGGCTGTAATTTGATTTCTAAAATTGAATACAACAGGAGGAAATCTTGTAACTTGAATAATGGGAAAATCACAATCACACCAGTGACCAGTGTAAATAAGATGAGTGTGCCACACACTTGGGGTGGAAGGATTTGATTTTCCTTAATACTGGAAAAATCTGGATTTTTATAAGAATTTCGCATGGAAAAATGATTTATACTCTTGGTTTGTTGCATCATATACTAACCTGTTGGACAAGCTATTTCCTCAAAGTTAAGATTGAACTTGATTTAAGGGGAAATTTTCCAACAGTTTGGTGGACATCAACTCTCCCTAAAATACACACAGCAAACCACAGGCAACCTTTGCGAATGCAACATTCTTTTACTGATCTATATCCATGTGCAGATTGTAGATCAAATTTCGAGTTTTAGACCTATATTTGCATCATCCAGAACTTGTTTCCCTTAAGAATGAGATAGGATTTCTTGTTGCTGCAAGTTTTTTTCTTATTGCGTGTGAAACAGCTGGCCTCTTGGAAACTTGCATGAACTAAAGATGTTCGAGGAGAGACTTGAGCAAATTTTATGGTAGTAATAGTTTCCTTTGTAAGAGCCCCAGCAAATGATGGAGGATTTTGTATGTCTTGTGTGCACTCTGGTGTATTTTGCTTACATGTGTATATTCACGTGGTATGTGGTGACTATTCTGCAGGCCACCCCTGGGTTCAAGTTGATGGCGTGGCTCCTGATAAGCCTCTCGATTCTGCTGTTCTAAGTCGCATGAAACAATTTTCCGCCATGAATAGGCTTAAGAAAATGGCTCTGAGAGTAAGTCTAGAGAGGACTTGGAAATTTATCTTGCAGTCATTTTAATGATAAAATCCCGCGTGAGCTTTGTCATGGAGTTAACTTGTTGAGAATATGCCTCTTTGCAGGTAATTGCTGAATCCATGTCTGAAGAAGAAATTGCTGGGCTAAAGGAAATGTTCAAAATGATAGATGCGGACAACAGTGGCTCAATTACTTTTGAAGAGCTCAAAGCTGGACTGAAGAGAGTCGGTGCCAATCTGAAAGAGTCTGAGATATATGATCTGATGCAAGCTGTAAGTGCCTCAAAATAGGTCTTCCTGTTTAGCTGTTTTCAATTAGTAATGGCTCTAACGATAAAAGATGTCCTCAATTACCTCTTCTGGATAATCTTGTGCACATTGGGATATGGAAACATAGATATATAACTGGTTTTCTTTTAAAGATATTAGTGAGATGAACTGCCAGGCTCCTTATATTGCTCTTAAGATGGCATATTTTTTCTCTTTCTGTATTCCGACTCGACTCCACTTTCTGAACTGCAGGCTGATGTGGATAACAATGGAAGTATTGATTATGGAGAATTTATAGCAGCAACCATGCATCTAAATAAAATCGAGAGAGAGGATCATCTGTTTGCTGCTTTCCAGTACTTCGATAAAGATGGAAGTGGCTATATCACTCCTGATGAGCTTCAACATGCCTGTATTGAGTTTGGCCTAGACGATTCACGACTTGAGGAAATGATTCGAGAAGTTGACCAGGACAATGTAAGTTCATTTACTTCTTTCAAATAGACCTAATAGGCATAGGCTAATACTTGGGGAAAAGGTGAACTCCCAAATATAAGTATAGAGTTTACACCTAAATATCGCATCTTCCTATATACGGCTATCATTTGAAGACTAATCTCCCTCCAAGTCCGCTTCCTCTTCAGTTTTCAAATCAGAAATCTAATGACACGGTTTCTTTAATTACTTTTAGGATGGACGCATTGACTACAACGAGTTTGTCACCATGATGCAAAAGGGAAATCCTGTAGGTGCTGGTGGCAAGAGAGGCTTGGATAACAGTTTCAGCATAAATTTCAGAGATGCTCTAAAACTGTGACCACCAGACTCTTGAAGAGGATCTTTTTTCCGTCCGTTCTTTTTTCTTTTCATATTTATTATCCCGTTTTTCTGCCGAAAAAGTGTGGCTTTATAGTTGTACAGTCAAGAGTCTGATGGCAATTCCTACCGTGCAAATGCCTCGCTCTTTTTAGAACCCTGTTTCATCTTTTTGTCCTGTTTTCGGGTTCGTTTTATAAACTAGATCGAGGAAAGTTTAATTTGTTAAATACAGACCGATTTCCTGAATACAAAAGATCCTTCTTTGCTTATCATTCTCTGTAATGAAATATTGCTTGTCCTGTTTTGCGGACAGTTAGTACTTGGTACGCTTGAGCATATTGGCAATTGCCGGTACATGTAAGAACTAGCTCACAAATGAGACATTGGGAGATCTAAAGTAGGTTTATGTTCGAAGGTGTACTTTAGTAGTGCACACTGTTAGGTAGTACATTACCTGTGTTAAAAAATATCTATTAAGGGTTTGGTCATTATTTGATGTTTATGATTAAAAATCTCCGATTAGTTAGGTCATACGAGTGTTGTTCGTCGTGAATTAAAAAACTTGTGTGGAATGGATGTCATAATTGGATTAAATTAGCTTAAAATGTTCATCTACAGAGTTAGAAACCATATAAATGAGGATGCATTTATGAATCTACCTACTACTGGTACCTTACCAATATGCATAAGTTGCAAGCTAAATCACTATTGAATAAAGGTGACAGACTCCTCCACCTCCATACGCCACCATCAAAGTCAATTATGATGCAACAATTCTCGACGATGATGATCTGGTCGAAATTGGGACGACATCAAGAGACAATGAAGGTTCGAATGTCGACTCGGACACATACTATAAAAATAACTGAATGATCCAATTAAGATGACTGGTACTATAATAATAAACAAACACCTTCGCTTTAATGTGTTACTACTTACCATCAATGTCAATTGCAAAATGGTGGTCGGCGGTCGTAGTTGGTCGACACCAACAATAATTGAAGGTTCGTATTTTGATTGATGAAGTACTGTATGAAAACAAAGAGATGATAATATTAAAATTTCACAAGCTTCCCTTATAAAATTCAAAATTAGCAGAGTTCCAATGCGGTCGGCTAATAAACACTATGGTTGGCGGTGGATTTTGCTAAGTATGCAGTCGTACTCGTCCATCATAATAATTCATATTCTCACCGGAATCAATTATGTAACAGTACTGTAACATCTAAAAAACAGCACAATATTAAATATTCACAAATATCCATCTCGTATATATATATACACAAAATATTTATATCTCAAATTAAATTTCATATTCCGTAAATCATCGTCTAACTGTGAAATTTCAACATAAATCACTCCATACACACGCTCCCAAAGACAGAAACAGGGAGTGGCAATTCAAAACTCAAACAAAGCATTTAAATTATTTCGAGAATATTCCAAAGCTCGATTTTATCACTTGTTTCCCTTTTCTTCCCAGTTCCCATCTCCATTTCCTCTCACATCACAATATAAAACAAACAAAAATAAAAAAATAAAAAAATGAGGAGCATCGCTTTCCCTCTACTGTTCACGAAAATAAAACCCTAATATCGCTCTTCATACTCTCCTTTCCCTCTCCTCTCCACACCCATCTCGCTGACACCAATCGAACCTCAAATGGCGACGGCGGAGCAAGGTGGACCCACCTCCACCACCACGGCCAACAACTCCTCCTACGGCGGAGGAACCGGAGCTGGCGGCAAGTTCCGTAAGAAGCCTCCTCGCAGACAACCCACGCCGTACGATCGCCCGCTCACCGTCCACCGACCGACCGCCGACGAGAGTAGACCTAGCTGGCTGACGAAGCTAGTCGTCGACCCTGCCTCCAAGCTTATTTCGTACGGAGCAAATCGCTTCTTCGGCTCGCTTCTCCGGAAGCGCCTGCCTCCGCCGGAGACTACTCAGCCGCCACCAGGTTGTTGATATTTTAGCTGCTGCCTTTGCTTATAGTTTTTTTTTTTTGGTTTATCTGAGAATGTGTCTGTAGGATTTGAAGGTGAATAGATCTGTGAGTTTGTGGTTCTGTTTTTTGAATGAATGTGTTTATATGGTGTTTAATTGATGTAATCGTTTGTTATTTTGCTTTAATTTAGTTTAATTGAGTGTTTATGTATGTATGGATCAGCTCTAGGGTACTTTTGGTTAGGAGTTGCTAGAAATGTTGGCAGATTGCTCTCAGTTAGCTGAATTGGGATCCGCTTGTCTAGTTATTAGTAGTAGGTGTGACTGCAGTCTATGAAGGCCTGAAGCCCTGAAATTTAATTTGTATTTCTTGGATTTTGAACACACCATGTGTCAATGGAGTAGTCTTATTTTGAATTTATTTACCGTTATACCGGTCATTATGGATTTAATGCGGAATTGTAATCTCTGGTGTGAACACGACTTATTTTTGGAATCGTATGTGCCGTGTCATAATTACCCTGGATTGTGATTATACGAGGGAGAATCTGTGGAGTATTCTTCTGACACGTGTCGTTTTGTGTAACCAGAGGTAAATGTTGACAGTGGCGTGCAGTTTGAAGATGCTGTACAGTCCCAACCAGAACCGCCAAAAGTAAGTTTTAATTATTCGTTACTTTGATTAAGCTTCTGTGTAATGGATATATTGTTTCTGCCGGGGCATGTAGGCTTCCAGGTTGTTTGAGCTATCTGCTACTCGGCTATAATTACTGCCACACCTTTTCATTTAATCAATTGACTCTGTCATAACTTGAAGAAATAGCTTTCTATGTACAGTACCGTTCTCATTTATGAGGTTAAAACTTAAAAACCAGCTGTGATGCTCTGCACTCCACTTGAAGTTATTTTAATCCATTATATCCATTTTAAGATTAACATAGTAGATGTTTTCGTGGGTATTCACTTGGTTGACGGAGTTAATGTGGTTAGCCATCCCTTGTTAGACCGTATTAACTTTGACACCATAAGCAGGACTGCTCGAGGAAAAGTTTCCTCTAGCAGTCCTTGTTCTAGACAATTACGTACAGTTTCCAATCATTAAGCAGCTAGAAAGGCATTTCAATTCGGACAAAATGAATTCAGCTTATATACAGAATACCTGTTTAAAAGTTCCATGCCCATTGATTTACTTTCGCGTTTTGCAGTCTATCATGCAACAGTTTGAAGAAAATATAAAGAGAACATAATCAGGAATGATGCCAATTCATTTGCTGAAAACCCTTCTTGAACTTCCTTCCTCTTCATTTCCTTACACACAATAGCCACCTGTAGCTAGATATGAATGTGCTATCCAGGGTTACTTGATTCGAATACGTAATTTGGATACATGAAGCACACTTGGTGGACTATTTTGGATGCAGTATTATGTCTGGTTGGATTCAGTATTTTTATATGTTCAATTTTACGTATACAGAGTTAATTGAACTTTCATCTTTATAATATCACAGTTATATATGACTCCTAGTTATTTAGTTTTAGTTTTGGTTTGGTTCTGTTGCTGGTAACTTTCTCTACGACATGAGTGCGTGCAAGTGTAGAAGTGATATTGATACCATATGCAGGAACTTGCTGTTAGCAAACCTAGTCAGCTGGAGACAACGGTTCGTGAGTCCAGCCAGTTAATTAATAATTCCAACAGCAATGGGATCTCTGATCTAGCGCAGCTGTTGAAGCAAAAAACTTTTACAAGGTGATACTTCAATTTTATTACTTTCAGCTTGCCAGTAACAAACATGTCAAGCCCACACTTGCCCCCATGATTGGCAACTATTGTATAAATCTTGGATCGCTCTGTTGCATATCCACTTTGATGCAGATGCATTCAAATATTCTGCATGAACTCACTGCTGATAGTTGCCTTATGCTTGGTCAATTAGGCATGGGGATTTACATTGTATTTTGCAGTTGTGCGTGTTTATCTCTGTGCTCTTTTGGCGATGATTTCTGCAGTTCTGTTTTTCTTGTGCTGCACCTAAGGCATATTTCCATGATTCCACTTGCCCTTGGGTTAATTCTAGTTTTTAATTGGCTAGTTTAGTTGATTGATTACTTCTTGCCTGACTTGGATAATCGGTCCATTTATTGATTAGTCTGCGCTTCTATTTAATTAAGTTGGGTATGCGTTGTGCCGCCTGTTTGTAGACATTCCAGTTTGTCTTCCTGTATCAGTGAATTGTGTGTGTTAGTTATATAAATTCTGTTTGGTGCATCATCCGTTAATCTATTCAATTTGTGTTTCAATTATTATTGCATGCTTAAAGTACTCGGAACTTCTGTGTTTTATTTGGTTGGTTGGCTTATTTTTGAACATTTTTTAATTAATGTTGCTTCTATTTTCAGGTCAGAGATAACCCATTTGACAGAGTTGCTGCAATCAAAAGCTGGAGAAATATCATGCGTGGATGAGAGCGAAAAGGAGAAGTCGTCAATGTTTGATAGGCGTGAAAATGTTGCTGGTGACTCCCCCGACGTGCATGGAAATGAAGGGATTAGATCTCATGCACTGACTCCGGTTTTCAGTTCAAAAGTTAGATTCATCCACCCAATCCCTCTTGCTAATCAATATATTGTTTTGTTATTCATATTGCAAGACTGCAATTTCTGCTTAATTAAATGTTTAATAAATGATTGCAGGTTCTTGAAGATGATATTGGCTCTCCTGCAGAACTTGCCAAAGCTTACATGGGTAGTAGACCTTCAAAAGTTTCTCCGTCAATGCTAGGTATGCACAGCCAAGTTGGTAGGGATCATTCTGGGGTGCTTAGTAACATACCCTTTACTTCAAAGTCATCTATTGTGCCATTGACAAGGAGGAATTCTGATAGCCATGGTGCTGTAGAGAATGGCTTTTCAACCCCAAGATCTCGCGGGAGATCAGCTATCTATAACATGGCACGCACCCCTTATTCCCGAGGTCATCAGACTTCCATTGTGAGGGTATGATTTTTATTTTCTACATGATGTGGAGTTACATGTTTTGGAATTCATTATCATCACTTTACCTTTTGTGAATCTTAGGGAGGTGGAAATAGCAGCAATGATTTTAGTCTGCCAATACCTTCACAGCGCCTTGCTATATCAGAGCATGGTGAAAAATTGGACTCTAGATCTACGGTGGTATACATTTTTTTTTCATGGATCTTTGGTGTTTTAGGTCTCTAGAGCCTGGATACTCGCATACGATGTTTTTGGTTGTTTCATGTTTTCCTCTTTCACATTTCAGACCTTAAAACGAAGGAGTTCATTCATAGATGATGAAGCCGGATCTGTTGGTCCCATTCGAAGAATCAGGCAGAAGCACAATCTTCTTGTTCCTAGAATTCCGCATACAGCACACGGAACAGGAATTGGTTCTGCAAAGAAGCAGCATCCGTTGATTGGTGAAGGTAGCCACGAACTTTCTAAGGCTATTGTCGGAAAAGAGAATGGAAGCCTGGCAAGTACAAGTCATGTTTCTGTTCCAACTCAGTCCACTCAAGTGGCTTCGAGAATATTGCAGCATCTTGAGAAGTTGTCCCCAAAGGAAAAGTCATCAGATTCTAAACTTGCCCCACACAAGTCGTCCGAATCTAAATTTATTGCTGCAAAAGATTCACCTTTTAAGTTAACATCTGGTATGCTTCGTGGACAAGCTCTCAGGAGCATGGAGGATGTAGGTACCTCCAAATTTATGCTTGACATCCAGGATGACCATAGGATTGAAGATAGGTCCAATTCCAATTTACCTGATGCCCCTGAACTTACTTCCCGGAATCAGGAAAAAGTAGAGGCAACCGTTCATAAGGCTTCTCCAGTGTCAATGAAATCTTATGTTCCCAGCATAAAAATATCTGATTCTCCTGCCAGTAATGGTGCAACTCAACCTCCTCAGAAGAAGCGAGCTTTTAGGATGAGTGCACAAGAGGTACATGTTCGTTTTTTTTATTAATCCTTTGTGTGATTCTGTTACAGTATTAATTGGATCTCTAGTAATTTTGCACTTAGAGTAATTGATTTCCTTATTCAAGCTTCACATTCATTTGTGATCTGACTTCCGAGTGAGTGCTTTTCAAATAAATAGGTGATATAAGCCCCTTCATGCTTCATTGCTTTGTGCTTATAGTGTGT
Source organism: Plantago elongata (assembly GCA_036897095.1). Classification (NCBI taxonomy): domain Eukaryota; kingdom Viridiplantae; phylum Streptophyta; class Magnoliopsida; order Lamiales; family Plantaginaceae; genus Plantago; species Plantago elongata. The sequence goes on along the minus strand of JAYMSP010000743.1, from coordinate 23,315 downwards.
TTCCAGAATAAACATGTGGAATGCTTCCCTGTAGACATCCCTATTATGGTTCATATGCTCTCCTTCTCCCCCACCATTAACTTGGTCATTTTATGCTTGCGCTACTGCGTTAGGAATTGTTTCCTGTACTTGGGCTTCAAATTCCAGCTATTTTTGCACAGTTTTTTGCCACCACCAAGCACTTCTTATTCACTATCTTTAAGTGATTTCATACATAAGCTTCGACTTCTCCAAAATACTGCTTAAATGGTGACAGTTCCCTGGGATTATGTTTTGTGAATCTCAACATCAACTTAAATATTTTCTGAGCTTTTATGGTTCTATATTTAGTTACCTAAGGTTCATTCTCGTTTTAAATTTATTTCAGAATTAGTATTGTCCATTGATATCCTTGTGTATTCTAGGATTCTTTCGAACAGGAGGACGATGTACATAACGACGGTACGGCATTAGTAGCAGCATTTGACACGAAAGCACCAACAGAGGTGCTTCCCACAGAGAGCAACCCCTCAGCTGCCAAAAACTTGAAATCGTTGGAAACCTCAAGTTTTGTATTGGGCAAATCAAGTGGTTCTGGTTTAGCAAATACTGGAGAAGGTGGTAGTGCTGGACGCAAATTCTTTACTTCAGAAGAAGCAAGTACAGCTTCACAAGCAGTCTTTTCTCCTCCCCCCACTTCATTTGACAAACAAAAGGTTAATCCTCCTCTGCTGTTCAGCTTTAGCTCTAAAGTTGTTGACAAAGTTCCTGCTGTACCTTCAGAATCCACCGGCAATATGCAAGAGCCTGAAAAACTGGATAGCAGCAGCAGGTAATTTATTGCAAGCTTTCATTTTAGATATTTATGCTGGTTTCAAAAGTTTAGACACAGTTTTTCTCGTCCATGACACTAGACACAGTTTTCTTCTTCTTTAAATCTTCCTTTTGTATGCATGTAGATTTGATATTTCCAGTCTGGTATGTGTAACAATTTTCTCTAATCGGTCTATATTCACAGCTTCAGTATTGCGGCTCCAAATGGCTCTCCGTTGAAAACTCCCGAGTCTGATAATGGCAATGCTGAAAAACCTACAGAAAAAAATGTGGGACCGGATCATATTCTCTCTGCATCAAACGGACTATTTGGTTCAAAACCTCCTGGCTTCTCATTTACAGCAGCTTCTGCTAGTGATACGAACCAGGTATCTGCAGGCATAACTGTCCTTTCTACCTCTTCAACAAGCATTGCAGACTCTGGTACTGGCTCTAGCACATTGACCCCCTCTACTGGGAGCATATTTGGTTCTGCTGTGGCACCTGCACCTTTAGCTGAACCTGTTTTTAAATTTTCTCCAGTGGATCCATCATATTCAGTTACATCAGCAACTATAGCTAACACAGCTGTAGCAGATTCAAAAACCAATGCTGAGAAGGATAAAAGCTTTGGCAGTTCAGAATTCACTGTTCCAGCATTTTCTGCTGCGGGCTCTGGAAGTAGTACATTTGGACTTGCTTCTCCTGCGGTGAATAATCTGCAAGGCTCTCTATTCGGTGGTACTATTAAATCTTTTACCCCTGGTGTTGAAACAGCTCCTCAAGGCTCATCTGTTCAGTCCAGTTCATCGACATCATTGCCATCGTTCAGCACTAATAGTAGCACTCCTTTTGGTTCTTTGTCCAACTCCAATTCAAAACCTACTTCCCAGTTAGGTTCTTCACCGGCCTTGTTCAATAGTATTGCCGATCCTGTTAGTCGGCCTGCACCAGGCCTTGTCAAATTCGGCCCAAGTTCTACTGCTTTTGCAGACTCCAATTCAATTAGCTCCAACAGTAATACTTCTACTGGGGTATTCACTTTTGGCCTCAGTTCTTCATCTACTTCAACAAGTACAATTGACCCTGCTGCTACCCCATCACCATTCGTATTTGGCACCAGTCCTGTTCCTGCTCCTGCGCCTGCTGTTAATACCTCTAGCTCCTTTGGTAGTGGAACTTCCCCATTTAATTTTGGTGGAAACTCCTCATCTTCATCTGCAGCAGTAAGCTCAACTACAAGCAGTGTTACTAATGTATTTGGTTCTTTATCAAGCTCCCAAGCACCTGGTTTTCCCTCTGCATTTCCTTCGACTCCATCCACAGGATTTAATTTTGCTGCGTCGTCTACACCTGCGGCTTCAGCCGCACCTACTGGTTCATCGACACCCATCTTTTCATTTACTGGCTCTACCCCCACTTCTGGCTTTGGAGCATCACCAGGGAATGATCAGATGAATGCAGAAGATAGCATGGCAGAAGATCCAGTGCAGTCGTCGGCGTCGTTATTTGGTCAACCAGCGGTGTCCCAGTCAGCAGCATCCATATTTGGTCAGCCTGCAGTCTCCCAGACGGCCTCATCTTTATTCGGTCAACCAGCAGTTTCCCAGTCGTCCGCACCCATATTTGGTCAACTGGCGTCTCAATCAGTAGTATCCCAGCCACCTGCACCCATATTTGGTCAACCGGCAGCCTCCCCTACTCCTTCAGGCTTCATGTTTGGGCAAACAGCACCAGGGCAGGCCAATCCCTTCCAATTTGGTGGCCAACCAAGTCAGCCGGGTCAAGTGAACCCGAATCCTTTTCAGTCATCTGGTAGCCTTGAATTTAATGCGGGTGGCAGCTTCTCTTTGGGCAGTGGCGGTGACAAGGCTAACAGACGAAGGGTTAATGTTTCTAAGATTCGGAACAGGAAGAAGTGAAGAAACTGAGTGGTGGGTTAGTTGTTGTATTTGTCTCCCGGATAAGTGGTATATGTTGCTTACAGTTTTTGTTTCCTTTCCTTCTCTTTTTTTTCTTTTCCATTTAGCAAATTTTGAAATGGATTATAATTCTGGATATCAAGATTGCTATTTTTAGAGTAGTAGCTCTGGTAATGCTCCGAACCGTTGGGTGGTGGAGTTGTGTAGATTTTCTTTTATATGTATTTCATCATGTGTAACATAAAAGAAATGTTTACTGTTTTATTGAACTATTGAAGAGTATGCCTGTTAAGCCTAGTTACTTCTTTGCTCCATCGATACCGCAATCTGTCCCTCTGGAGAAGGGGATCTTGCTTATTCTGGATTTTCTTGTATAGATAGATGCCCATTGATGGAGGGGCAATTACCAGTTGCGGAGTACTTCTATTAAAGATACCCTGTTTAGTATGTGATAGACAGACTGTGTTGTTATTACTGGATAAGTTGCACCGATAGGGAGAGAAAACAGGAAGCTGGCATTTGTGGAATTAACACCTTATATAGATTTAAAGAGGTAAATATATATGTCAAATCGTTTGTAGCTGAATGGCAAGCTCAGACACTTCGTAACAATGAGGTCAGGGGTTTGATTCTCCGAAATGGATGATTATATTCTCTCAATAGAGATTGGTGGTGGTTCGATTCTAGAATCGATTGATAAATTCATCTTGTTCAACAATTGTAGTTGCAATGATATATTTCATGTTAATTAATAAAAAAGATATATATATATATATATATACATACACACACACACACGCGTAAAGTTTACTTGGCATTTGTAAAAGAACACTAAAGTTAAATTCAATTGTAATTGCAATGCCATATTTCATGTTATTAATAAAAAAAAAGAGATAAATATATTCATACGTAAAGTTTACTTGACATTTGTAAAAGAACACTAAAGTTAAGGCTGGAGATGTGTAATTGCAATGCTATATTTCATGTTAATTAATAAAAAGAAAAGGTAAATATATACATACGTAAAGTTTACTTGGCATTTGTAAAAGAACACTAAAGTTAAGGGCTGGAGATGTGTTTTGCAATGTCATATTTCATGTTAATTAATAAAAAAAGGAGATAAATATATACACACGTAAAGTTTACTTGGCATTTGTAAAAGAACACTAGAGTTAAGGCTGGAGATGTGTTTAAAAGAAAGATTGCTGGTGAATTACGATAAATGGACTGTTCATAAAATTGTATGCGAGTTATCTTAGTTTGAATTAAGTTTTAATGTAATTTTTGTACATAAAAATGTAACTGAAATTGAATTAAAAAATAACCTTTTAGTAAAACTTGAAGTGTGAAATTCAAAATTTGAACTAAAATATTGAAACTTGTTATAAAATCTGAATATCCTTGAATATATATACTTATATAGTCAATAAATTTAAACTCCTATATACAATATTACATGTACAGTTTCAATATAACTTAAGTATTTTATTTGTTTATTTCAAAATTTATCATATATTTTTTAAATAAAATACAAAATAAAGAAATTTGGTCCGCCCAAAACCAAATAATACAATGACAACACCAAAATCATTCTCTTCTAAGTTCTACCACTAAACATACTAATCTTGCTTGAACATATCATCATCAGAATATAGGACAATGAATCTGTTATCTGTTAATCCCAAGTAAGACGCCCACTTCCTTGAAAAAGATCCAGGGCTCTTATATTTCGACTTTCAACTTTCGACCCCAAAACTTTAATTTCCTTATCAAAATACAGTATTCTCAAAAAGAAAAAAGAAAGTACACAATATTTAATACACTCGCTGTTTTCGTCCTCCTCCTCGAGCTTTCACATTTTATCTCTCTACATTGCCACTCGCTTTCCCCCTCTTCGCTTCCGCCTGATCATCGAATGCAGGTCAGCTTCTGGTCTTCCCCTGATGTTTCCGTGTTGAATTTCACGATAGCGTGCTCAATTTGATGAATCAACTCCAAAACCCTAGCTGCGTTTTTTTTGGGGATTTTAGGGTTTTGGGTTTTGAATTGAGCTTTTTGAAGTATGTCTGGTGTTGGTAGCTTCTTCGACTTGCTATTTTTTCTGTTGTGATTCAGTGAAATCGAAGTTAATGTGCTTTTGGATTTTTGATGGGCAGGAATGCTTTTAAGTTTTAATCCTCTTCGTAATTCTGTTTATTTTCTGATTTTGAATGGTTTATTAATTAAAATTTCCCATGAGTTCGTTTTCAGTTTTATTGGAGTATAATGTTAGTCATGTGTGCCCGATGCCTGAGAATTTGATATTATTAGCTGTGGAACTGTTTAGTATTGTTCCATCTGGGTTAGGGTTTTATTTTTTTCTCACTGTGTTGAAGTTATTGATTTGTTTCGATGCTTGCTGACGTTTCTTATCTTGATGATTTAGTGCAACTAGGTGTTTGCAAGGTTGTAACGCGCAGCTCAAGTGTTAATCTGTGAAGGGATATGTGTTGTGCATTCTTATAATGTCTGGGGCCGCGAAACTGGATTTGGCACCGGCCAGCCCTGAGGCAGGTCTTGTAGGGAGTTACCAGAATGGTCAAAGAGGATACTCTGGTCCGTCTATGGATAGGTCAGCTAGCTTTAGAGAGACTGTAGAAAGTAGGAGTTTTGGTTCTGGAAAGGCAAACTCGAGAGCAGTTGTTACCTCATCAGGAGATGTGCCTGTGTTGTCCCAATGCCTGATGTTGGATCCTGTTGTTTTTGGTGATCAGAAATATTCACGGACCAGTGATTTAAGGAGGGTTCTCAATTCCTCTGTTGCCAATGGTTCAGAAGAAAACACTTTTGTTGCTAGTCATCCCAAGGGTTTGCCTCCAGCTTCTGTGGATGACTTGAAACGAATAAGAGCGGGAGTGCAAGATACATGCATTAAGGCCAGGTATAATATTGCCTTCCTACTGTATTTTTATTTGACTGTTGGAAGTTTTTCATGTCATTCATTCTCTGGTTGTCATATTGTTGATGTACTAAGTTACCATCATACCTATTCGAGCAGTCAACTCTAATTGGCTTTCCACTTTAATGACCCCTGTCCGTATCATTGATTTACTTGTTGAGATTTTTGCCAAATTGATCTACTGGAGCACACAGGTCTAATCTTGACGTGCTACCTTATGAAAATAATACTACCTATTATTTCCTAAAAGATCTATCATATTCTCATTGGTTTCCTGAAATGTCTACAATGTTATTTTATAATAGTGATAGAGCAAGGAAGTGGGATGAGCATCTGAATAGGATTAGCAAATATGAGGTGGTCCTGTCCTCTAAGAAGCCGCAGCGGAAAGAGCTATTGACTAGTGAACGATCTAGTGGTTCAACAGTCAAGGTTGGATCACAGTTACATCGTAACACTTCAGAGATTGGGAGTCAGAAATTCGATGATCGGCCTAAGAATGGTGTTCTGAATAAACGCGTACGGACTTCAGTCGCTGATCCTCGGGTACAAACTCATTTATATTTTAACTCTAGTATATCCAGCATTTACGTGTTCATTCTTGTTCATCAAGTAAAATTTCAGCCACTACTGTATTTTCCAAAATGCTATATGCTTCCTGGACTGATGAGTGATACATTGTAGTTCATTGTGATATATCGTTGTGTACTGGGCTGGAAAGTTGATTGTGAAAATCATAAATCCTTTGCACAGACTCTGGAAGTGCCGTCATAAATGTCAACTTACACTCCACATTTTCGTTTTACCCTGGAGAGTGATTTCTCTGGAATTTCAGTCAGATACTTCCTGAAAATTTACTAGTCTTATCGTGTTATCCAGGCAGAAAGCAGGAACAACGGAATGCTGCGGCAGCCTTCGCCTGTGTCAAAAGAAAGAGACTCCCTTAAAGATACCGTAGATCCTGATGTCGCTGAGGAGAAAATAAGGAGATTGCCAGCTGCTGGAGAAGGCTGGGATAAGAAAATGAAAAGGAAACGCTCTGTCGGTACGGTATTTTCAAGATCCGTCGATAATGATGGTGAACTAAAACGAACAATGCATAAGCTTTCTAGCGAATCCAGCATGCAGGCTGGTGATCCCCCTCATAGTTTCAGGTAAGTTTGGTCTATTTTTTCCAATTATTTGATGCAAATGGAGATTTCTCTGTACCCTATTTCCTGCATAGTTGCCTAACAATAGAGGGAAAAAAGGTCATAGCTTACTGCTTTTATTTTTTTATATAGTTAAAATCAACAAGGTACTATGTAGGGTTTTTACGTGTTACATTAAGGATATATTGAATAGTGCTGTTGTGCGTTGTGAAAATTTAGCTGACAAGTTTGACTTTTTTGAAATCAATCTTTAGAGCAACAATCTGTGTAGCCTACCTAGATGCGCAAATGTTTGTAAATTAAATTTGATTACTAAGAATCACACTTACATGATATGTTAGGTGCACAATTGTTGATTTCCCTAATTATTTTCTCTATTATGTTTCTGTATCTGAAATTCAAGACAATTATTTGCCATTTTTATTTATGACAAAGTAATCCCTTTCTATTTTTTTACTAAAAACTTTGTATCCTTTATGCATGCAATCTGGCTGTGTGCTGAATTTACAACTGATGCACATTCTAAAAATGTAAGGTAGGCACACAGATTAACTATTCACAGAATAAGGTTTGTCAAGTGCTCGATTAAGCTGTTGTATGATGGTTTTTCTGTTTCAGTAAATGATGATTGTCTCCGGATTTATCAATCTGTAGTTGGGTGTTACTATTATCTGTTCCTGATTACTTATGGTAAATTTTGTTCTTGTGTTTTGGTCAAGGTGTTTATTGAGTTAATATTCGTTTCTTATACTCAAATCGATAAGCCTTGGTCCAGTCACATTGTTGCTACTATAATGTCTTTGGGATCAGTGATTCTCTGTGATAGTATTATGAATTTCATACTTGTAACTTGTTTTACAGGTCAGGAGCTTATGGTGGGAGTAACAAATTAGATCCTACATCATCTCCTGTTGGTTCTACTGTGCGATCAACGTTAAAAAGTGAACTAGAAAAATCTGTGCTTGCACGTGATATATCCACTGGACCGATCAAGGAACGTGCCCTAGGAAAATTAAACGTCAAGTATGTGCCTTTCATTTCATGTAGGAATATATAAACTTGCAGCATCAATGATTTTCTCAGCAACTTTTATTGGCATGATTATATCTTTATTGCCCAGTACTAATATGTTAACTCGAATTTGCTTATTTTATTAGGTTAAATAATCGTGAGGATAACCATCCTGTATGTCCTAGTCCAATTGTGAAAGGGAAGGCTTCAAGGACTCCACGTAATGGCTCGGCTGCTGCAGCTAACTCTGCTGTTAACCGTGTTCCTGGACCTCTTGAAAGCTGGGACCCACCCCCAGGTTTAAACAAGACACCTCCAGTTGGTGCCCCCAACGGTCGAAAGCGTGCTATGTCAACGGGACCATCTTCTCAACCGATAACTCAATGGGGTGGTCAGAGGCCGCAAAAGATTTCTCGTACAAGGAGGACGAACCTTACGCCTGTACCAAACCTTGATGAAGCTCAAATGCAACCTGAAGTTGGCTCTCCTGATTTTGGTGTTAGGTTTAGCACCGGTGCAGCTAACGCTGCTCTTCTGTCGAAGGCAGCTAATGGAAACCAAAATTTCAAAGTAAAAGTTGACAATGTTTCATCTCCAGCGCGGTTGTCTGAAAGTGAAGAATCTGGTGCTGGTGAAAATAGAATAAAGGAAAAAGGCATTGGTAGTGTAAATATGGAGGAAAGGGTCACAAATGCAAGCCAGACTATTGGGTCATCACCAATTCCTATAAAAACGAATAAAATTATGACTACTGAAGAAACATCTGATGGTGCAAGGAGACAGGGGCGTAACGGGAGAGTATCCCCATTTTCCAGGTCTAGTGTTTCACCAACAAGAGAGAAACTGGATTTACCTACAACCAAGCCTTTACGAAATGCAAGGACTACAGAGAAAAATGGAAGGTGATGCATGGATAGTTTTGGGCTGGCAAACAGATCAGAGATCTGGTAATCATTTACTTTTTCGAATTCTCAATGTGTTTTTCTCATTCTGTGCAGCAAATCAGGGCGTCCTTTAAAAAAGCTCTCAGAAAGGAAAGGCTTTTCTCGTCTTAGCCATGTGGCAAAAGGGAGTTCACCTGATTGCAGTGGTAAATCCTGTTCTCTTTTTACCTTTTGGTCGTTTGAAAGGGAACTTGCACATGGTGTTACGAAACCTTTGTTAGTGAAGCGAAAAAAGAATACATTTAGATTTCTTTCTTCTTATCCTGAACTATCTATTGGTTGCAAACACCAACCGGGGACGTTCCCACCCTTTATTGGGAAAGCCAAGTCTATCTTTCAATTTTATGCTACGATATCTTCTTGATAGACTACATCTTATCAGAAAGTGATCTCATTTCCAAGTAACCTATATAAATAGCTATAAACAATGAATGGAATGCAGTGATCTGAGCGTATTTCAACCTTTTTAGATAGGTGGAAAAGACTTTTAAGATTACTGGCCTTTGGATGATTCACCTGGTGGTTTGGTAGTTATTTGTAGTTAATGTAATTTTCTATCACAATTTGGGGCCTTACCGTGCATTTAAGGCTAACTCATTCAAGGGATCTGCTAGTAGCATATGAAGCTGTCAAAATTTGTTCTTTTTGACATCATGTGATTTATTGTCCAGATTGATGCTGGACTATATCAATCCTGGACATCTTTTCCACTTGCTCAGATTATATTTTTAATTTCAATTTTATACGTTGAAGTGTTCATCTACCTTTTGAGCAACCGATCTTATTCATTGTACAAACTTTATTCTGAATAAAAGGTGCAAACAGTGTGAAAAATGAAAATGATTAACTACTTTACCTTTTTGAAATTGCTTATTTTGAATGGGGGAAGTTGATACATTTTGATGCTTCAGGGGAATCAGAAGATGACCATGAAGAGCTCGTGACAGCTGCTAATCTTGCCTACAATTCTTGCCGTACGTATCTATTATCTCTTGCTCTATCACATTTATTCCTACACTTTAAGTTATGCAAATGATCTTGTGTTTTTACCCACTGCAGTTAATTCATGTCCAAGTGTATTCTGGAAGATTGTCGAGGACTATTTTGCATCTATAGGTCCTCGTGAAATATCATACTTATCAGAACAGGTGATTTACGTCTTTTTTTTTTTTTTTTTACTAAATCGGCTTCTTCAATCTTCTTTTACTTTATTTTCACCTTTGCAAATCATGTGAACTATTTCTTATATTCATTCATAAATAATCAGTTGAAAATGGCTGAAGAGCTGTGTGCTAATTCTTCACAGACCTATAGCAATGGAGATAATATTCAGGTACATTTTATTTGTCTGCAGTCTCATTTACTAATTGATTATAACTTTATGCAACTTGTACCAATATAAACTTCAGTTTGCCATTTCCTTTAGCTCTCTACTTTCTGCATGGCCGTGGTAACTGTACATGTGGATGGAAGAACCAATTACTATGATAATTTGTATAATTACATTGTATTTCGGTTTTAAACTATTCTGGATATGAGAATGCAGAACATTCACATGGTGATACCGTAAGAAATGTAGTTACTCTAGCACAAGAACAAAATAACACAAATCATTTTGTGGAAGTCTTTATAACTTATATTCCTTTTCTCCTCCCCATGCCAAGGCTTTGTTGTTCTAATATATTGTAACTTCAATAATTTCAAGGCTCAACATCCAAAATTGGAGTATATTGTTTCTTATTATGTTGCATCTAATACTCAATAATACTATCTGGTGACTTTGTCAGGAGGATTATCACCGTGAAGAGACTGATTCCCTCTCTTTTGGCAGAAACAGAAGTGTGAGAAACGATTTCAGGTCAAAGGAGACTCTGAATCAGATGGACTTTGTTGAGCAGTTACAAACTTCTTCTTTACTTGGGCAATCTGACGTGGAGAAAAGATATGAAACAGTGACTCCAATTTATCAAAGGGTATTATCAGCTCTTATTGCGGAGGATGAAATTGAAGAACTTGAAGAAACTGGATTTGGGGCAAGAAGAAGTTCAGCTAGCAATGCGTACCTTCCTAATGGTACTGACAACAAACATATGGATAGGCTGGACTTCTGTGACCCAATATTTGGTGTCCAAGCTCATAAAAATGGCAATGCACATATAATTTTTTCTTGTAATGGAAATACAAACTTCAGCGAGAACCACAATACACATGACCGACTATGTAACGGTGACCTCCTCTCGGGGGATGGTGGATATGTACATTCAGAGGTTGAGGTGTTGGTTAGGCTTTCAAGGTGTGGCTATAGTCCACAGAGTCTGCAGACGACCAATTATGACATTTCTTCCTTCAATTGCTCATATGAGCAGATGCGCCCTGAAGAAAAAATTGTAGTTGAATTGCAGAGTCTTGATCTCTTCTTGGAACCCGTGGTAAGGTTTTAACCTAAGCAGATTAGTTTTCCAGAGGGTTTATGTTATGTTTGCCATTGTCCCACTTCTGATTCTTAGAGCAGTTTAGTGTAATTTCTTCATATACTTTTTTACCTCTTGAATTATATGACATCATGATGTATAACTATTTCCTCATTTCTTTATTGCAGCCGGCATTGGATGACAAAGAAGATGAGGCAGTTGAGCAAAATATTTTTCAGCTAGAGAGGGAACTTCATGACCAGGTCATTAAGCTTCCTACAAGTATTAGGCCTTTGTTTTTGCAAACTGTGCTTTAGAGGGACATTGATTATTTCTTTATGCAATAACTTTGTTACTTGTTAGTTACTTATGTAGTCTGTTTGTGATGTCTCTTTAAACCTCCAGAGTCGTAAGAAGAAGACACACTTGGATAAATTATACAAGGCTATCCAGGAAAGTAATATTCAGAAAAGGTAAATGGATATCTACAGTTGACCATTTTTTGGTTTTCCTGATCAAATGGTTTAGATACTTTACTAGGTCATGCAATACTTGCTAATCGATCTCTACTGCCTCATAGGGACACTGAGCAGGTTGCAATGGATAAACTTGTTGAGCTGGCATATAAGAAACTTCTGGTCAGTGTCGATTTATATCAATTACTGTACCATGTGGTTTGGAAGCTCTTCACTGAACTAGTCATGCATTTCTTTGAGTTGCTTTATTCAATATCTCTGCAGCGTTGTATTTGAGTAAATCCTCCACATAGTAAATAAATCTAGTGACATTAACATTGCGTACCATGGACTTTCTGTTGGTCCCCATGTGGAACTTTGTGATTAAGTTCCCGATTATATCTTTGGAAGGTGGCGATGTCAATTTCACTTTTCTCAAAATGAGTTTTGAACTGTTTGTTAATATTTAATAATATAGACAGTAACATCAACTCCTGCACTTGAAGGTAGTTGTAACTTGTAACTGATTACTGCTATCCCATTGAATAGTTAGAGAGTGGTAGATCGTTCCCTGGCCAGTTAAAACTATTCATAGAATAAAAGCCTTGTGAGAATAATACATAAACAGTTGGCCTGAATATGGCTGGATATGTAAATCCGTACTGATCGTTGTATAAGGCCAAGAGAACAAATGTGTATTATTACAAAAAATTAGTTACTAATGTCTGGAGTATTAGAGCCAGCTGTGTGCAATTTCCGAACTATTTGACAACATACTAGATATTGTTACTGGCCTTAGATCAGAGTAACATGTCCTGTGTATATATATTGGAGCACAATTTGCTTGATATGGTTCAGTGGGCAGTGGCCGTTTAGAACAAATAACAAGATCATCATAGGAGCATATCAACAAGTCAGTTATTGGAAGTGTTAATATTTATCAGATGTTCAAAGGTGCTATAAGAAATTAAGTTACTCCTTTTGGAGGTGGGTTGATTATGGATTTTGGGTTCGTGGTGCTTAAGTAACTTTTGAACACACCTTAAAGTTCCACTGCTTGGATATTGAATTCACTATTCAGTCAATACATACACCTTGTGATCAAGTAAACCTGAGTACCGTAAACTCTTAACTCATCTGACTGGCTTTAAACTACTTTATATCACTATGTTATTCGATTTAATGAACAGGTTCATGATTGTATGTTACATCTGAAAATGATTATTGGTTTGACACGTCATTTTTGGCGGCTTGACAGGCCACTAGGGGAAGCTTTGCTACTAAACATGGAATTCCTAGGGTGTCAAAGCAAGTTGCTATGGCGTTTGTCCGGAGGGCACTGGCTAGATGTCGGAAATTTGAAGATTCTGGAACTAGCTGCTTCTCTGAGCCTCTACTTCGTGACATTTTGTATGCACCACCGCCCCGGTTTGATGAAAAAGAGCTGCTTGCTGCGACTAGCCTTGCCGTTGCAAACGGTAAGTAGTTGATATTGAAGTACAGTTATAATGTGCTATTGGCACTGTTTTCTCATTAGGTGTCATTCAACCTTACAGAGAACCCTGGAGTTCTGCCTTCCATTTATTCCACTGAAACTTAAATAAATACTGAAATCCGCCATGCATATGCCCCATTCTGTCCGTGGCCACTTGCTCCTACCTTTCTGAACTCTGAAACCTGAAGTGAAAATATTACATACATTTCCTCTACCGTGCATGAGTAAATCACTATAGATATTTATGCTGATAAACCAATAATATAGTGACGGGTATGTGCATTAGCTGCCATATCCCTGGTTTTAGTTCTTGTTTGACATAACTCATATCTGACCTGTTTTGGCTTTGTTTATCTTGTACGATAATGTTTAACCTTCTCTTTTATTGTCATTAGAAGCTGGTGGTCCAATATCAAATAGAGGACGAAGAAAAGAAGTTCTGCTTGATGATGTAGGTGGTGCTGGCTTTAGAGGCATTTTAGGTGGTGCAAAAGGAAAGAGAAGCGAAAGAGACAACGGCTCAACAAGAAATGCTTCGGCAAAGGTTAGCCGTATGGGTGGCTCTAAAGGCGAGCGTAAAACAAAATCAAAGCCCAAGCAGAAAACAGGACAGCTCTCTACATCAATTTCTGCTTATCCCTCGGGCAGTGGCTCTGGCGAATCTGCTGGTAACACTATCAGCAAAAGAAAAGACGTCAGATTCATGTCTTCTGCGAATCCTGCACCTGTATTAGACGAGACAAACATGGATTTGGATTTGCCGTTGAAGGACGACATAGATGTTATCGATGAGCTTGGTGTGGATCCAGAGTTGAGTGCTGCACAGGATCTGAACTCGTGGCTGAATTTCGACGATGATTTACAGGAACAGGATCATGGGGATTCGATGATTGGGCTATCAATACCCATGGATGACCTAAATTATGTATTTTCATAAGGAGCTTGCTTGCTGTACAGCTTTGAGGTATGGATCATGGATATTTAACTACTACTACTACTACTACTACTACTACTACTACTACTACTAGATTACAGTGAGTTAACAGATGAGTGTTTGTGATTTATTCTCTGAAGGGGTGGGAGTGAGTGAGTAGGGATTGCATTACAATTTATAATGTATGTGTATCTGGGCAGAGCAGATCTGCAGAATGTATCTTGTAATGATGCAATTCCTTTTATTTACCCTCACAAAACTTGGTATAGGAAATCCTTGAAATTAACGTTACCTCTTCTTGGCGAGTACTCTACTATCTATCAATAGTATTAATCTAATATTGTGAAATGGTCAATTTCCTTGTGCATAGCTATCTATCAATAGTAGTATTTCTTTTTAACAAGGTTTGGGGTTCCATTGTGAAACTGTAATGATTCGTTTATCTAAAGCCTACCATGTGTTAACAATAATCTCAATGTAGGAAGTTGTGAATTTGTTACAACATAATTGAATGGAACTATAATCATGAAAATGAGATGATGTTTTTTATACTCATTGAAATATATTCAAGAAATGAAGTTTATTAGTAGTACTCCATTCTCACAATAGTGAACTACTAACATATACTCCCTCCCTCAGTCTCAGAAAATTCTGTGAAACTGGAAATAAATTTTAAGAAAAAGTTGATGAAGTACGTGACTGAATAGAGTATGAGAAATATTGAATAAAGTATGTGAGATAATGTATAAAGTAGGAGGAAAATTTTCAAAATGAGACTTTCAATTTGAAATGGAGGGAGCCTGTAGCTGAAAGGTAGCAAAATTAACTGAAATGTAGTTGGTAGCTAAAATTTGAAACGGAGGGAGCCTGTTTAAAAACTAGCTGAAAGGTAGCAGAACTAATTAAAATGTAGTTGGTAGATGATCTGTTAGCTGGTTAGGTATTTTTTTTTTCTAAAATGTTAATTTAGTTAGCTTTTCAAATCATCTAACTTTTAAACTAGCTTGTTTAAAAAGCTGTATGTTTACGTAATAACTTTTTGATTAAAAATATTCATAAAGCTGAAAAATTAGGGTGAATCTAGACTAACCACATCACTTAAATTTTCTTAAGCCTCAATACTTGTAATGTGCAAAGTTTTGAATAGATTTTGATTTTCTAATCCAGCAGCTTAAGTAGTGGCATGTTACAATTACCATACTTATCCTTTTCAATACTAAAAGAAAATTCTAATTCCGATAGAATATAATACACGAATGATACGGACTTGATCGCACATAATTCGCTCTACACATCGATCCATTCTTCTCTTCTCTTTCTCGGGAAAAAATAAAACCTTCTTCCTTCCTTTGAAACCAATCCAAAAGTATCGAATCGATGTCGTGCTTGTTGCTTCATCTTCACGACGGTTGGCATGTAGATGAAGCTATCCTCACCGAGGAGTCGTCATCATCCGTTTCGGTCGCGATGGGGATGAGACTTGCATGAAGATGGATGAGGTGCTGGCCTCAGTTGCTGAAACCATCAAGAACTTTGCTGTGATATATCTGGTTGACATCACTGAGGTGCCTGATTTCAATGTCATGTACGAGTTGTACGACCCTTCAACTGTCATGTTCTTTTTCAGAAACAAGCACATTATGATCGATCTTGGGACTGGAAACAACAAGAAGATCAACTGGGCAATGAATGACAAACAAGAGTTCATTGATATTGTTGAGACAGTGTATAGTGGTGCAAGGAAAGGACGTGGTCTTATTGTTGCACCAAAGGATTACTCCACCAAGTACCGCTATTGAATGAAATTTATTCGCTGTATGCGACTAATTAGTGACTTCTCTTCGTCTTCGAAGAGTTCTTTTTTTTTTTTTTTTTAATTTGGTTTGCTTGTCTAGTATTGTTCTGGGATTGTTTCAAGGATTTACCTGCTGGTTTCAAATTGATTTTGCTGAATCTTTGCTCTATTAGTTTCTCTGTCTAACAAACATGATTAATGTTCGGCTAAATTTGTGATTTGTTTGTACTTCTTAACATTTGATTTTTGGGCTTTTGAGCTTTCTGTGTTTCATTTTTTGTTTCTACAAAATTATCAATATTGTCAAATAAAGTTACTAATATTATTAATTAAAAACTACGTTTATATATTTATTAACAAAATTTATTTTACGGCCCTAACAAAATGCAATTGGGCTTACACACTACCAATAACCATCAATTAGATGATCATTTATTAAAGAAAACTACACAAACTTAAAAAAAGGTGGATTTTTGAAAAAAAAAGAAGGGGTAGTGGTTGAATTTAATCGGTCGATTTAAAGATTTATTACTGCCTTAATAACTGGAATATGCCTACACATCATTACTATAAATCCGCTAATTTTAAAAACCCCTAAAAAATTAAAAACAAAACTTATACTATTATCAATGCATTTTCTTTATAAATAACACTGATGCTAACTTTACAATCAAGTGGATCGATCTTGGGCTAAATAACTTACCTGAAATTCTCACCATACGTACATAAACGATTGCAACGTATTTAAAAATTACACGTATTAATAATAAAATTAAATATCATCTGAAAAAGTCTGTCCAAAAGTTACCTCACGATCGAACCAGACAACCAGTGGTGTCATTACTCATTACAATAACCATGCTATTTTTCTTTTTATTCCAAAACAAATTGTAATTGTAATAGGAGTCCGAGACAAATTATAGTCAATTTCCTTTTCATAAACAACCTCGAATTTTCTTTTACCAGGCCTCGCACTATTATATAAACCCCTCTGTTCTGTTCTGTTTCGTTCCTTTCATCTCAATTTCCCCTCAATCTTGCCTCGTTTTCTCTCAAAATCAAAACCTTCTTGCATATCATATTCTCTCTGCTTAACATTCTTCTTCATCATGTTGGTCTACCAAGATTTGCTTACAGGTACCATCTTTTTCCTTTCTATTTTCAAAAAAATTCTGAATTGCAGGTTCAGTTGGATTTGTTTCATTGATTGGTTTGTATAATCACGGCATTATTGTCGTGGGATTTGTTGTAAGATATTCTTCAGCTAGTTTATTGTACTAGTATTTACGATTCGTTGTTTAGCTAATGAGATTTCGAGTCTCAATTTTTTGTTTATAGCTCTGTTTTGTGCGACTGGTAATCAAAGATTCGATTTTTACAGAAAATTTGATTTTCTTGTACCCTAACTCTCTTGATTTCTGTGTAAAAAACATTGTTCATAATCGGCTAAATTGTGGTTTATTTGTAGACTTGTATAGTTCTTAAGATCTGATTTTTGTAGCTAATGACAGTTATGAGTTTCGATTTTTGCAGTTAATGAGTGATTTGAGTTTCGATTTTTGTTTCTAACTCTGTTTTGTGCCACTGTAAATCAAAGATTTGATTTTTTTTTACCCTAAATCTGTTTGAGTTCCTACCTATGGACTGAGCTGATGTTTCTCTCAAAAACTTTTATGTGTCGAAGTCTATCGAAGCAATCAGCTCGTAGTTAATCTGCAACTTTTCATGTTAAATTTGTATGACCATGCCTTGTTTCTTGAGTTTATGCATTCAAGATTTAGTTTCTTACTCCAATTTTTATTTATCTGATACACAATATAATTTATAGGCGATGAGCTCCTCTCTGATTCATTCTCGTACAAGGAAATTGAGAACGGTGGTCTATGGGAAGTAGAGGGAAAGGTATGATCTTTCACCTTCGCTAATTCGAGCTATCAAGTTCTGTATTTATCTCTTATACTCGATTTACTTGCTAATTTGCTATTATACCTGGATACAGTGGGTTGTCAAAGGAGCAGTTGATGTGGACATTGGTGCAAATCCGTCTGCAGAAGGGGGTGAGGAAGATGAAGGTGTCGATGACTCTGCTGTGAAAGTTGTTGACATTGCTGACACCTTCAGGCTCCAGGAGCAACCTCCCTTTGACAAGAAGCAGTTTATTGCTTACGTCAAGAAGTACATCAAGTTGCTGTCTGCCAAGCTCGAAGGCGAGCAGTTGGACCACTTCAAGAAGTCGGTTGAGGGGGCAACCAAGTATTTGCTTGGAAAACTTAAAGACCTCCAATTGTAAGATACTCTCCCACATAACTCGATTTTATTCATTCATAATGCTTTCTTGCTTGCTGAAACATGGTTTGAGGACTGGGATTATGGAGTATTAGACTAATGTGTTATTTTCCATTTATACAGTTTCGTTGGAGAGAGCATGCATGACGATAGCACCCTGGTGTTCGCCTACTACAAGGAAGGTGCAGTTGATCCCACATTCTTGTACTTCGCTCATGGTTTGAAGGAACTGAAGTGTTAAGGGAGACTTGGAAAGAGCTTTGCGTTTAGATTTTTGCTTCCGTTTTATATTTTTTTTCTTCTTCATGTTTTGGGTTTCTTCCTTGTACTTCATCTAGGATATCTGGACCTCAGATCTCTATTTTGCAGTAATTAATATTATTAGTATTTAAGTATCAATTTTATGCGGATTTATCAGTTTGTTGTCATTTTACTCCACAGGCCACTTATTTTTGTTAACTATTCATAACAGGTTCTTTTCTTGATTCAAGATAAAAAGTTGCCAAAAAGAAAGGAATCAGAGTGTAAAATTTGTGGTCTTAAAAGTATGAACCAATTTTGCTGCATTTTATTGCTTAGTTCCTTATCAATGACACAAACACAAACGTACAGCCTAAATTTTGCAAGGCAACGTACTACTGTAATCTCCAACAATAAGTCACTGATCTTAATTTGTTAATTATTACTGCTTCATGAGAAAAAATATGGGACTGGTATCTTCTCTGATCATATGCCTAAAAACATCGACTTCATTCATCTTATTCGCTTCACTTTGCTGCCAATCTTTCTGCATCCATCCATCAATCGTCCGTTATTTCTCGGAAATATCTCAGTGGAACGTTTCTCCTTTGGTCGCGTGTAATATTCTGTCCTATTCTGTATTTCCTAAGAGCATTTTCAGCCTGTGTAATGGTTGTAAGAGGTGAGGATCCGTACAGTGAAATTTATCAAGGGTTGTCGTAGGCGGGTGTGAAAGGCCGCGGAAGAGGGAGTTTTTTGGGCCGTGCTTATTTGTGCATTCCAGTTTGGAATACCGGGGCGCCTACGGCAGCTCAAATCGAGTCTGCTGTGAAGTTTGCTTGCCAAAAGAGAGCTCGGAACGTTCCTGTGTTCATCCACATTCCACTGTGCATATGGCATATGCTATGATCCAGAACGTCTATACTTGCCTCTTTTTATGCTCATCAGAATTTGAAATGGCCAAGACCGGCAAAACTAGCTAATATCGCATTCTTACTGTTTCAACTTCAGGATACGGGTGAAGTGTTACTGTAATGTGTGCAGTGTTGGTTGCTCTTGGCTTGGCAGAAGGCTGGGTCAGTGCAGACAATTGATCAAAGAAAGGCGACCTTTCATTGGGATGAACACTCTGCAGCACAATGTGTTGGCGGAGTGGTCGAAAGACAGATTGTCTCCAGATAGTAAATATGATCCGATTTAGTAGACATCAACTTCTTCCTGTGGACTGCAAAATCTAAATCAGACAGAAAAAAAAAGTTTCCATGCACTTGATGTATTCTAGCTGCAAGAAATACTTCATTCAAAGGGCTACTTCAAAAGTAGTAAAGATGAATCTTTCTGTACCTGTAACTTGTGCATTTACATTGTGGTCATCGTGATATAACAAACAAAACCCGAAGAGGGACACATACAAAACCCAAAGAGGGACACATCTCTAGATCATAACAGATACATATTTTGTCACTACAACACCAAGATGAAGTTCCTCCGTCAACATTCAGGCAAGATCATGGGAGAAAACCCGAGGGCGATTCTCAGTTCAGTAGCTTATTTTACATCATTACTCTAAAATATGTGTACACAGAAAAAAAAAAAGAGAACAATCTCATCTAAGTTGATTTTGCTTATGTTTTAGAGGTTCCACTTTGCTTTGCTGCTTCGGAGCTGCTCATTGTCATAAAGGATTCTCCACAGCCACATTGCCCCTTAGAATTTGGATTGATGAACACGAACTCGGATCTGCACAGGAAAAAGATATAAGAATAAGCTTACACACCATTAGTGATAAAATAACACTGAATTGACTAGTGCCTTTTTCGAACTCAGACATAATATGTATTTACAAGCAATGCAACAAAGGAAGCACACACCAACCTGAGCTTGTCATCAATGAAATCCATTTTGGTCCCTATGACATGCATTAAAGCCTTTGGATCAATCAATATCTTCACTCCTTTCTCCTCTACCACCTCATCGAACTTTCCCTTATCATCTGCCGATACAGGATATGTGTAATTAATTCACAGGAATACACTTCTGACACAATATTACATGAGCCATGATTGGACGAGCAAATTCTCTAATTCCAGACGAGATCTTTACTTCTCAAATAAGTTCCCGTTTGATGTTTTAGTTATGCCACGAAGAAGTAGAATCACTGCAACTTCCATATGACTAAGCAAATGTAGAAGCCTAGAAGGTAAAGCACACTTGTTGTAAAGATACATAAAGAGAACTTAGTATACTCTTAGACGTAAAATGCATACATCACCAGAGCTTGTGTTGTTTTTGAACTAATTCATCAGATGATAGCCATTCACATAAGACCTTAAGACATCAGGTCATACTGAGGGGCACTTGTGCAACCGGCATAAGCACATGCATGTGTAAGAGCCACGACAACCCAAAGACCAATTAATAAACTGCAACCAAGTGATAACATCAAAACGATATATGCATGAACATCAAAGAGTTATTAATTCAAGATTAAATTGTTCCACGCAAATTTAATCGATCACAACTTAAATGCCTCAACCAATAGCTAACAAATATCATGATAAGGAAACAATAAAGCAACACACAAGAACAAACCCAATCAAGTTTGTTACCTGCATAATTGAGAGTGTAGGATAAACCATTGCATCCACGAGCCTTGACTCCGAGCTTGAGGAATGATCTCTGTCGTTGTTCCAGGAGTTGACGTATTCTAGTAGCTGCGGTCTCACTCAAGGATAGCACCTGTTTCCGCATGGTCGCTTCCAGGCTGCCATCAGAATCAGAATATAACACACTCAGATTCTACTTATGGCCATTCCCTTATTAATTCAAATGTGAAGAGGTAAGAGCAAGTCCTGTGAACTATATTTGATTTTCCTAAACAATAGGAAAGACCACATCATATTTGTATAAATTGGGATTGTCAGACACTTGGGTGGCCAAGGTATCATCATGTTCAGGAAATATATGACTTTCACAAGAATTTCAGAACTGATAAAATGAAATACTATAACAATAAGATGAAACAAAAAAGGTCTCATCCAACACCAAGTATACAATCCTATCCACATAACATGGATTTGTTTCTCTTTTAGTTATGGCCATCCTCCATACAACAAGATTGTAAACACCCCCCACCCAGGTATTCCGGTTGACAAACCAACAGTTATTCCGCAGAGAAAGCAGTTCATAAGCCCACAACAATAATCATTGCCTATCGTGTTCTCGTTGATGCACAAGTACATAAACAAATATAAATATCCAGGCACCATTCCATCTCTCCGTAGCAGAACGAGTGATCATATTCATAATCTAGTAAGAGCTATTAGCCTATTTCACACATCGATACTTAATAAACAGCATAATGCCTAACATATCTAAAACCTCTAGCTTTTGGCAAGTTCTTACACTACTGCTAGGATAAGAGCAAATACTAATTTTTTCAATAAAAAAAAAGACATTGTCCGATCGAAACTGAGCACTTATAATCAATCTAGCATTTACTATTTCAATACATTGCAACCACCACACACACATACTAGCAATTAGCTTTAAAACCCACAAATTGGAATCAATCTAGCATAAACGTAAACTAAATCTTTTTAACCATACAAACAAATCCAATCCCGGAACCAAAAACAAGATAAACATGATAAAAAATTAATCTTTTTAACAATTGAAGTATCTGTACACACCAATCCGGAAAGTAAAGTAAATCCCAGAAGTAAAACAGCATAAACGTTACAAATTTGAATCTTTTTACAAGTAAACATAAAAAGAAAGGAAAAGGTAACATATTAGTACCACAAGATAGCCGTCTCTGATATATTTTCCGGCAGGTGGTTTGCAGAGCAGCTTTCTTGGGAGGTGTTTGAGTGGATAGAAGTATAAGGTCTGTTGTTGTGGGTGGTGAAGAAAAGGGTATTATTATTGCTGTTTGGTGTGTGGGTTTTCAATGGAAAAGGAGGTGAATCGAGTTATCCATCTTTGAGGGCATACAAAATTGAAACTCTATACGAATTGGAAACCTAAAACTTAATAACTCAGCTCGAAATTGACGAATAAGAAATCATGAGTCACATAGAAATGCTCACCAGCTAAAGAGTGATGAGAAATTGTCTGTAAAGTGATGATAAATCAACCGGTAAACACCTCCACAATTTTAACCCTCAATTTCAATACACAATTCGATGTAAATCACAACAAAATTAGATGAAATAGATACTAAAACATACCTGAGATTGAGAATTTCAGACGTTGAATCAGCAACTCATTATCCAGATAATTAGTTTAGAGAACTTGAGGATTGGAAAATTTTGGAGAATGAAGCAGAAGAAGAAGAAATGAATTTAAATACGTATTTATTCCCTTCGTTCGTTACTTTAAACTCTCGTTAAAATTAAAATAATTTCGAACTGGGTGGGTGGGTTTTACCCAACCCAAAAGTAACTTAAAAACATGAATCAGACCCAGTTACAAAATAAACCCAAATCAAATTCAATTTAAATTGAATGGGTAGGATTAGGCCAAAATCCCTAATCCAACCCAAACCCAAAAGCAAAGGCCGTCTGTAGTCCGTTCTCAAATCCCGTCTTCTCTTCTTCACTTCGACTTTTCTTCTTCCCGTCTTCACTTCACTTCGACTGTTCTTCACTTCTTCCCGTCTTCTTCATCTCGTCTCCGTGAAGTCTGAATTCGTCAATCCGATTGGTAAGTGTTCGAAATCTTGAAACCTCGATTCCTTTCCCCCGTCCTAACGCAGTGACTCTATTTGTAGTTTCGATTTCGGATTTTCAAGAAAGGGATTTTTCTCGTCGATTCGTCTGCGGTTCCGATCAATCTTGTTGAGCTTCCGGTGAGTCTCTCGTCTTTCAATTCGATTTCTAATCGATTTCTGGGTTTGGGTAATTGATCTATCTTATGTTCTTGCTGGATTTCAAATCA
>JAYMSP010000742.1:0-42308 GCA_036897095.1 Plantago elongata | reverse complement strand
CGCGATTTCACAGGCGCAGGGAAACCGAAACCGATCGGCTGTTGTCTCGACTCAATTTGGGCCGAATCAAGGTATTTTGGCTGTTGTCTCCGCCAATTTCATTTCGTAATCAGAATCCTGTGTTTTAGGTTTTATTTTGCAAATTGGGGCCAAATTGGGTGTTTTGTATTTGATTTGATTGCTATAATGGTTTGATTGGTATAATGATTTGATTGGTATAATGGTTTGATAATAGACTATAGGCTGCTGTTGCAAAATGCTCAACTATAGAAGTATTTGAGTTTTTGGCACTCAAATGCGACACCAAACATAAATTGTTGGAGTAGCATCCAAATGGGCATTTGGATGCTACTCAAATCAGCCCTATATCACTTTGTACGGTAGTAGTAATTTGCATTTGAGACCCTTTAAAATTACTTTTGACATCTGCAAATGAGTTCTGGCAAAATTTGAACCATAAAACATAAACACTCTCTTGCTTATTCAATCACACATAAATCATGACTCATAAGTCATAACCCATTACGGAAACTCGTCACTCTTAGTGGCTATATCAGTAGCCAAACTTTTATTTAGTTATATATATATATGCATCAAATCTTCATGAATTAAAACTCAACGGCACTATCATCTAGCACCCAAGTTCCATCATCTTGCTGAACCATACCCTTATGCTTCCGGCTCCACCACCCAACGGGAACACAATACTCATCCTTCAACGCATCGGTACCTTTGTTACACAAAGCAATGTCCCGATCAACTTCCAGGTTAAACTTGAGTTTATCCTGCTGAACTCCAGCAACTCCGTGCATATAAACCTCCAAGTTGTGCCAACCACCAATGTCCCCCATCTTCAAGTAACTCGACCTAGTTGTATCGATTGACACCTCTTCACCAATATCCGCATACCCTATCAGGGGGTAATTAGGGACAACGTCCAATAAATTTCTTATCCGTAAAACATGAAAATCAGACAGTTTTGACAATTTGTTTTGGAAATTAAAATCGCCAACACGAGGACTGGCAAACACAAAGGCCGTGACCGGGCAGGACTTGTCTGGCATGTCTACTGGCTTATTGTATTTGTTGATCGCAATGTCAGCTGCGTTTAAGGTAGCAATTGCAGCTCCCAAGCTATGTCCTGTAACCGTTATGCTGATTTCTTCATCTTTGTAAAGTTCGACTAATCTCTTCACCTCAGTGAGAACCTGCAAAACATCATATATAGAAACTGATTTGATTAGCACCTAAATGACCAAAATGGCCGCTTATGTGACCTGGGGAAACAACTTACAACCTTTTCAATATAATATCAGTGTACCTGTTCTCTAGCACTAGTTTTGGTAAATTGCGATTTAGGATCATCAGAAACATAAATCGAACGCCATCCAAAATGCACCAGTGCAGGAAAAAGCAACGTATCACCAAAGATCTCTGGTGCCGGAACTAATAGAAACTGGAGATCATTAATCCACTCAAGATTCTGAATAGTTCCTCTCCAGGCAATCACGATATCTCTTCGTCCCAAGGCCGATTTCCCTTCATCGGTCGCCACAGCCACGTAACCTATCCAGTTTGATTCCTTGCTCCATGCCTCTCTTGAGAACGACTTGAGAATGAAGGCATCAGGGATTAGTACAGACGACGAAGTTGCGTAAATGTATTTTGTGATTTGGTACTTGGCAGGCTTTCCCTTGTTAATTCCGACCATGTCGAAGAGATCAGCCTTTGCGTAATGGCAACTTCCTGCGTATTTCGACGCCTTCTCTGTGTTGAAAGCTTCGTAAGTTGCTTGAGCCATTTCGCCATAGTGGATTATGTTCTTGCGAAGGTCAATGTCTAGGGGATTCAATAGACCTTCCCATTTCTTTTCACCATTTAGAGCTTCCCATTTTTGGTCCATGCTGCCTGAACTTTCTTGTTTTGGTTGCCAAGAATCTGGAACTACAAGACAATAGGAGGACAATTTTGGATGATAATAAGTTCAATCTTATATGCATGTTATCTATTAGATCGAAAATGGAAAACGAACCACCTTAATTGAGTTCTTTCCCCTCTAACTAATACATCGGAGTTCGAGTCACCCATTAAAAAGAAAATTCAGATTAAAAATAATTAACAAACTACTGATTTTAGTTAGCATATCAGATGTTTTTCAAACTCGTATACGATAAGATAAAGACAGAAAGTATGATTAGTTAAAAGTAAGAGTAAAATGAAGATATCATCACATATAAATAATTAATGAATATGAATAATATACACAAACTTAAAGCAAGATATATAGATAAATTAAAGAACAAGATAATTACAAGATAAGAATTATAACGCTTTCAAAATAAATATTGTCTAATAATTTATTCGAAGTTTCAACAAATTATATAAAAAGTTATAATTAATAAAACCTTTCATTATATGGGTGATATTATATACCTTAAGTCTCCAATGCTTGTGAATAATTGATTGTTTGTGAAGTGTGAAGGAAACATACACCAGTATAAATAGAGAGATATTAAAATCATTATTGGAGTGATTTTAAACGTGTGATGTCCAAAGGTTAATGCGTTATGTACAGGGGTCCCGATATCACCGTCGGGTGGATGAAATAGAGCGATCGTATACAATTCATAGAAATACCGCCTTACCCCAATAGCAGGTCTCGTACTTATCATATGCTAATTAACCATACGCCCGTAAAAAGACTACGATTCTGATTTTTCACGTTGAAAAAATATCGACTTTGTGATAAAATATTAGATAAATTAAATATACAATAACTTGTGAAAGTTTAAATTTTTACGAGAATTCTGAAAATCATGTAATATTATATACTATTGTACGTGTTTGTATATAAATTATAGGTTTTTATATATTTATAAATTATGTATTGTTGTTAGTAAGTTTCATATAAGTGAGATCTATATTGACCGAAAAAAAATGTGAACTTCTCAGATTCTCTTGGACTTAGGGGATATGCACTTTCACATACTATAGTATCATAGAAATCATCAGTATTGTTAATCAAAACATCTACTCTCTCAGTCTCAGTTTAATATTTTCGTATTTCATTTTGGTCTGTCTCAATTTCATCTTCCTAACCCTTAAATGAAAAAATATATCTCCTACTTTACTAATGCTCTATTTAACAAAAATAGCTGAAAAGGTAGCTGGTAGCTGGTAGTTGGTCATGCTTTTTTCTCAACAAGCTAATTTTATTAGCTTCTCAAACAAGAGCTAGCTTGTTTAAAAAGATGTACGTTAATGTAACGAGTTTTTTATTGAAAAAAAATCATTGAGCTGAAAAACTAACTGAAAAGTTAGTGGTAATCATGACCTAACTTTTTTTCCCTTAATCATCACCATATCTCCTACTTTATTCTTTTTTTCCCTATTTAATCACCTTATCTCCTACTTTATTCACTTTTTTTTTAACACTTGTATTCGGACACGGAAGGAGGGGGTATATTGTAATTATATTAAAATTTGTGTATATGACGAAACATCGACAGTAACATTATATATAGACGTTTTTATTAATAATTAATGCGATGAACTCTTTTAATGATAACAGATGTAAGTCTCTGAATTAGTCATTTTAATTGAATCAAAAATTGGGGCAATTTAATGCCAACTCCATTTAATGTTGCAACGGTATGAGTATGGGAGTAGGATAATTCACAATGAAGTTATAGAAGTACGATAAATGAGATAATTAGTGTGTATATATAGGGTATGCCCATATGGGAATGGGAGCTAGATACATGTCACTACTGCGTAGTGACTAGTGAGTACTGGCACATCTGCCGGCTGGCAGACGTTTCATATCACGAATTCACGATAGGAGTAGTATATTGCACCTGACACCCTTTCAAAATCACTTGTAACTTGTAAAACATGTAAAAATGAGTTATAATAAGTTGAGTTTAAGTTTGATGTATGGAAAAATTCCATCTGGTACCCCTTAATTTGTTCCTATTTTAAAAAAACAACCAGATTTTAAATAATTACATCCGCACACAAAAATAATAAAGGTTTCGATTTTTATTTACGTTTAGCCCCAAAAGTCAACACACTTACTTATGTGGCACGCCTAGTTGATGATGTGGAACAAAAAGTTTGAGATAATAACAAAATTGCAATCTACTTTTTCTATTTTTCCTTTTATGTAATTCCATCTTCCATTTTATCATTTATTTTTCCTTTTCTTTAATTCTCCTTTATTCATTTATTGCTAATTAAGTCCCTTATCTTAATCTAATTCTCCAAAACTCACCCACAAACTTTATGAAATAATCAATTGAGTCCTTAACTTTTATTTTCCACCATTAATTTCAATCAAACTCCATGATTCGCAATTGAATCTCCATCTCTAATGCCAACAATCGAACTACAACTCGGAGGTTTTTTTAGACTTCAATTTGGAGGAGCAATTTGAGCCGTGAAACAACTCCATTAGAATGAGTTGCAGATCATCGGAGCTGTGAGAACAACTCTGACGAGCTGCAATTTGGCAGCTAGTCGGAGCTGAAACCGCAGCTCGCCGGAGCTATAATGAAAGCTCCATAGGAGCTTATGAGAAGAAGGATATGGAGGAGATGAAGAAGAATATGGAGAGAGAGAGAGAGAGGGGGGGAAAAAAAAGAAGAAGAAGAAGAAGAAGAAGATGATGGTGGAGGTGTGGAAGATGAAAGTGGTCTTCTTCCATTTTTACTTTTTTAATTAATACTTTTCTGTAATGTGAAATTGAAATTTAATTTATTTTTATATTTCTTTTCATCACACTTAATTTAATTTCCACGTGAGGAGAGAAAATTCTCATGTGCATATGTTGGTCAACGGAAACGAAATTGAGGGAGCTATATGTATTTATTTAAAATTTAAGCGTGAATCTATAATTTACATCGATTTAAGGGGTATCACATGTAATTCATCCCTGATATATTAAATACTGATATTGATAGGGTTAATAGAATATTTAAGTTTCTAAAAGGTTTTGAATGAGAAAATGTAACTCTACTTAACTATCATGATGAAGAGTGAATAAATAAATATAAAATTTTGGTAAAACTAACTAATTTGAGTTTAAAGTCAACCCCGCAAACTCTTGTCATGCTTTGACATTTTGGTTAGATGCTTTTCTTAGAAATCGAAAACAATGATAATATATATCTTAAAAACTAATTCGCATATTTATGGGTTTCTTTTTACTAATTGATAATGAGAGCTTTGTTAACAAACAACAACCACACTTAATTCAAAATTCTTATAGGTAAATTTTTCAAAAGAGAAGCGTACTTCTTTAATAAGTAACGTTATTGGTCAATTTATAAGCGATGTTAAAACTCATGGGATGCATTGTTAGACGAATTAATAAAGTTAGATTAGTTACATACCTCTTTATAAGTTTGAACATTTTACCTCTTTATAAGTTTGAACTTTTAAATAAAATGAAATTCTATTAAAGTATCAGAAACTCAAGTTCACGCCCACCTGAATTCGAATCTTAACGGAGACAACTACATCCCATATTAAATTTACACTTGAATGAACTTTCCAAAGAGGTTGAAATCAGCTATGAGTGCGGGGTAGGATTAAAGTATTAATGTAGGTGACCAGATTCCGCACATGTTTATAAATTCGAGTTTCTAGATAAGATGAAATTCTTTTATATTTAAGAACTTAGAAGGTTGAGTGATCGATTCCACCGCCAACATTTCCACCCATATTAATTATTCACTTGTTGGATCTTCTCAATGAGATTGAAGCGACCACGGATGAGGAGAGAATTAGACGAATTAATATAAGTCGATTACTATGACTTTTTATAATTTCGAACAATACGATAAAATTCTATCATACATGTGATATGCATAATGAGGACCTCAGGACCAGTCTGCTAGCAAATAAATGTTGCTACTAGTCACTGGGTGTGATTGGACATACTTAATTTCTTTGTCTAGTCTTTTGATCTTCAAATAATTTCGCCTGCTTGTACTATATTTAGTAAAAATTATTGTACATTTAACAATTCTCACAAGTAATAACCTTGTTGTTCACTAAATTATGAAGATTTACATAGTACTAGGGTGTCTCATAGATTACCGTTGGCGCAACTTTTATACAGTGACATGGAAGTAATCATTTTCAAATGTTAATATTGTTCGGTGGAGGAAAGTTGAATGTATCCTCCCTTCACAAATAGTCGTAACTCAGTAAAACTGCATGTGCTTCTTGTTGGTTTGCCTTGAGCTGTTATGTGTCATTTACGTGCTTCTTACTGGTTTATAAACTCTGATTTTGTTCAGTGACCAATTATCTACGTTCAGCTGGAAAAATATGCATGTGGTTATCGGTTCAGATTGTCGATGAAGCATTTTGTGTGAGTATTGAGAAGCATTGATGGGGAAGGATCCAAGGCAACCAATGAACTATGTGGTGAGGGATGTGGTTGCGACTTCAGTGACGTGGTTGCGACTTCATAATTGAATTCCTTTGATTACAATCTCCGCTTGGTATGTCAATCTCCCTTATTCTTTGGCCTAATTGTCGTGTCAAAACCACTTGAGACCAATCAGCCTTGGTCCGCACCCCCACCTGGATGCTTCAGTGTGAACTTCTATGATGCAATTACCAGAGAACCGGATGGAGCCAGTATGATGTCGTTGACACAATAATGATTTCGTTGTTACTTGGAAATGTCAACAAATATCACATATAGGGTGTCCAAAATCAGCGGAGGCGTTAGCTGCAAGAATGGCAGTCATGTTGGCAAATAGAACTCCTGAACGTGATCGTTGAAGGAGATTGCTTGAATCTAATACAACAATTACACCAATCTTTAAGTTCTCCTTCGACTACAGGAGGGATTATTGAGGAAATCAATGCTTTAGTTGTTTCTTTTGACTATTCTGCTTTTATGTTTTGACTCACTTCCTTGTCTTAATCTTGATGTACTTTGATCAATATGTTGATGTTTTCACTGGAAAAAAATGAAAGAAAGAAAAAATAGATGTGTAAGAAAGCTCTAAGTTAGCGCTTCACAGAAGCAGCATAGAAAGCTAAGCTGATCTATCATCAAATATGCGGCGGCCATGATTTATTAATTGAGAGGAGCGAATTACTTTCAAGTTAAAGCAATCAAGAGTGGGGATTGTATGAATAATGCAGGTTCTCTTCATAAAAAAATTATAAAAAAACTATTTTAAAGCTTAAATAGGTTCTTATGTTACCATAGTAAATCAAATTTGGAATATCCAATGTACTGAAGTGAATATATTAAGTCATCATGTTGGGCAGACACATCAAATATGTGTGCATGAATTTGTCAAATATGTGTGCAAGAATGTGTATATCAAATGTTAAACAGTTTGAAAATGACTTTTTATACGAGTGTTATTTCTAAATTAATCAAAATTTCTTCAACATTGCAGATATAGAGGGCCTCCCCTAGCACGTCCACAAATTGAATGTAAAATGTCATGTAATGGTGATGTAAAATCTTAATGCATCTGAAGGTATATGTAACGGGACGAAGATGATGATAAAGGAGCTAGAACAATGAGTGATCGATGCGACTATAGCCTAGAACCAAAAACGCCTTTAAATGTATTATACCTTCCAAGAGGAAATAGTTTTCAATCACGATAAACAAAGCACACAAACAACTCAATCTTCTCAAATTGAAAGTTAAGTGTGCAGAGGTCGTCCACAATTAAGTTGTTGCTAAATAGCCCGATAGTCGAGAGCTACGAGTTCACCAAGACAAAGAATGTTGTGTACATAGAAATCCGAAAAAATAAAAATAACAATCGATAACTTCTCGGTTAACATATATATTCACTTGCATCACTCATTATCTTTTTAATTTAACAATAAATTCTAGTGGAACTATATACCAATCAAACGTGATAATCAGTTTAACGATAAATTGATGAATTTCTTATTCAATCACACAACAAATTACATTCAAATAAATTCAGCACACTTTTGGCTATCGATAGACAATACCCAAACTTTTATTTAGTTATGCATCAAGTCTTCATGAATCTAAAACTCCACGGCACTATCATCTAGCACCCAAGTTCCATCATCTTGCTGAACCATACCCTTATGCTTCCGGCTCCACCACGCAACCGGAACAGAATACTCATCCTTCAGTGCATCAATACCTTTGTTAACCAACGCGATGTCTCGATCAACTTCCAGATTAAACTTCAGTTTATCCTGCTGAACTCCGGCAACTCCGTGCATATAAACCTCCAAGTTATGCCAACCACCAATGTCCCCCGTCTTCAAGTAACTCGACTTAGTTGTATCGATAAACACCTCTTCACCAATGTCCGCATACCCTATGAAGGGGTAATTAGGGACAACATCCAATGAATTCCTTATCCTTAAAACATGAAATTCTGGCAGTTCTGAGACTTTTTTATGGAAAATAAAATCGCCAACACGAGGACTGGCAAACACAAAGGCCGTGACTGGGCAGGACTTGTCTGGCATGCCTACTGGCTTATTGTATTTGTTGACGGCAATGTCAGCTGCATTTAAGGTAGCGACTGCGGCTCCCAAGCTGTGTCCTGTGACTGTTACGCTGATTTCTTCGTCTTTGTATAGTTCAACCAATCTCCTCACTTCAGTCAGAACCTGAAAGTCATAATACATAGAAACTCAGAAGCTTTATTCATTCCAGGAATAAGTCTATCATAGAACCAGGTTGAAACAAGAATCTATATACTTTTAACGTTCACTTGTAAGAATCCATCTGATTTTATCGTTCACTTACAACTTGTTAAAGAAACAAAGGGAATACCTGTTCTCTAGCACTGGTTGTATTAAACTGCGATTTAGGATCATCGGAAATATAAATTGAACGCCATCCAAAATGCACCAGTGGAGGAAAAAGCATGATCTCACCAAAGATCTCCGGTGCCGGAACTAAACCAAATTGGAAATCATTCACCCATTCAAGATTCTGAATAGTTCCTCTCCAGGCAATCAAGATATCCCTTCGGCCCAAGGCGCCTTTCCCTTCATCAGTTGCGACAGCCACGTATCCTATCCAGTTTGATTCCTTGTTCTGTGCCTCCCTTGAGAATGACTTAAGAATGAAGGCATCAGGGATGAGTTCAGACGACGAAGTTGCATAAATGTATTTCGTGACTTGATACTTGGCAGGCTTTCCCTTGTTAATCCCGACCCTATCGAACAGATCAGCCTTGGAGTAATGGCAACTTCCAGCGTACTTTGATGCCTTCTCAGAGTTGTAAGCATCGTAAGTTGCTTGAGCCATTTCGCCGTAATGGATTATGTGCTTGCGAAGGTCAGTGTCTAGAGGATCTAATAGGCCATCCCAATTCTTTTCACCATTTAGAACTTTCCATTTTTGGTTCATGCTGCCTGATTTT
Organism: Plantago elongata; assembly: GCA_036897095.1. Classification (NCBI taxonomy): domain Eukaryota; kingdom Viridiplantae; phylum Streptophyta; class Magnoliopsida; order Lamiales; family Plantaginaceae; genus Plantago; species Plantago elongata. The sequence continues at coordinate 32,901 of JAYMSP010000742.1, read as the reverse complement.
TCTACAAGAAGTAACAAACCCATTAATGTTTGCAATACATAATCAAATATAAAACTTAAATAACATCATTAGCATATATACCTTAATACAAGCTGATTTAAGCTAGATTTTATGCAGAAAGTAATATAATATATGATTATATGAATACAAAACCTTTGATTATATGGGTTAATATAGCTTCAGTTTCCGATGCTTGTGAATAATGGCTTGTTTGTGAAGTGTAAAGAAAACATGCAAGTATAAATAGAGAGATTGGATCATAGAAAAGTCACTATTGGATAGCAATAAAATTAAATAATATTCCAAGCATGCATAAACGTTTGAATTGAACGTGCATGTGCCCTAGGAAAAAAAAGAAAAAACGTGTGTCAATGTCCAAAGCTGAGAGAACTACCGTGATGCGTGATCCCGATAACATTGGAAATCCACACTCCACAGGATGATTGAAACACCACGTTGCCCCGAGGAGTAATACTATACTTCCTCTCAAAATTTATACATTTACCATCATTTCGATTTACACTAAAATTCTAATATTACTTATTGAAAAAATGTCACACCATTAATAAATTAACAATAAACAATTTTACACTTATACACATTACATTTTACCATAAAAATTTATCTTTCACCGATCTTTTTAATATTTTATTTTAACTTTTTATTTTAAACTACACATTACACATAATGTATTAAGTTATTATGTTGACGGGATATCTCGTTCTAAAAATAAAAATTATTGTTCTAATTTGATACTAGTCTATCTTTTTATAATACTAGTCATATATAGTAATTGATTAAATAATATTTTATTAATAGTTATGTATGTATATAATTCCGCCATCCCTCATAACTTAGATTAGATATATTCAACTGTCATATTGATCAACTACAAGTTAATTTGAATCTGATCCCATATAAGTTAAAATTTGATTTGACCACTATACATTGTTATCATCAAAGAATTAAGGTACTGATAGATATAGAATTTCAGTGAACTTTTTCAATTGAAATTGAATTTTCTATGTATAAAATATTTAATTTGAATGGGAAAATGGTCACTTTCAGCAGTATAACAAACAGGACCTTAAATAACCGAGTTGAAGAGACCAAAATCTAGAAGTAATAGTGTTTAAAAGGTTGATTGGTATAAAAAATTAATTTGGCGTTTGTTTCCCATCAGTATTGCAATTGAGTTAACTCAATTGCAACTAAGTTTCATCAAATTTTCTTCTTTACTCAATTTTAATTTAATTATTATTTTAATCCACTTTTTCATATTTAAATATTTTATAAAATATATAAATATTACAATTTAACACTAAACACAAAATATAAAGCTCGACTTCAATTTAATTATTATTTATCAATTCAAAATTCAATTAAAATTTAGTCCAGAATGAACCAAACATGGTGTAAGAGTTCTTAATCCGGTTGTTTAAATTTTAATCTTATAATATCAAACACTCCTAAAGAGTACAAGGTCTAGCACAGTATTGTTTTTAAGCAAATTACACATTTCGAGATTGAGTCTAAGACAATATATTGTTTATTACATTTTTATTATTCTTCAATTATTTTAACATTTCACTTAAAATTGTCGCCAACAAATATATGAAGCTAATAGCTCCGCCATGATTTTTTTTAATTATGTAGGATAGTTTTCGTTATTGGTAAATGGTAATTTATAGATTTCTATGGTAAACCTTAAAATGGTATATATCAAGTTCTATTATGGTATGAGAGCGCAGAAAATAACTTATCATGCTTGAGGACTTTTTTCTAGACAGACAACACAATCATATATTCACTAATTCACAGGCTCAAAGCAATACCTCCTCTAAGGCTCTAAACTAATCCATTCAGAACAAAGTCCATGAAGCAGAGGAGACCGCACCACAAAGACGGCCAAATTCCTAATAACAAGTGGCTCATGGAGAAAGATAGTAGATGAAGTCACGGAAGTAAATCAGTAACACATTGTCAATGAACTAATCTGTATAGATTTAGTAGCTTACTGGAAGGCAAAATAGATCCAAGTTGAAGCTAAGGGACAAATTCAATCGATCTACCATATATTTACAATATGACCTAGCATTCTCTTGTCAAAAAGATCAAGTCAGCATCACATTTTACGCATCGTTCATATTCTCATCATTGTCATTATCACCATCATAATATTCATCATCACGCTGGACTTGCTTGTCTTTTATGTGGCCTGAGACAATTTAAATCAGAATCACCAACATGAATTAGTAAATTATCATTTGGGACTATGAAAACTTGTAGTACTTTGCTATAAACTACTTACGAGGCACACGTTCATCAGGATTCAGCTCATCTTCATCAATATCAGGAATATAAAAATCAGGTGGCACCTAGCAATACAAGATCGAAAATCATGAATTCAGTCCATTATAATAAAAATTTCACTTCTTGAATTATGTGAAACAATGGACAGCGTGCTATGCAACACTTGTCATATTGAAAAGTATTGAAAAAAACAAGGGCTATATAGTTGGACATTAGACCAGTCTCACCTCATGCATCTGCACGCCAGGAGCATGCTGAATGGAGCTAAGATTTTCACATACTTGCTGTCTGATGGAGTTGAGATATGATTTGCTGTTAAAATTCTCCTGAATAATCAATAAATCCGAATGTAACTAAACAGTTTCACAAACACAGTATTATAGCCTTTTGGGTCACTGTGAGGCGTGAGCTAATTAAGTTTTTTTGGTAAAAAAAGTGAAATAATTCAATCTGATTTAATGAGGAGATGAAGCAAATGGAAGTATGGATAAATGTCTAAGTGCAAGAGTGCATGAACTTGGACGGTTAACATACCATGTGCCGGGGTGGAGCTTTCAGAGAGTAATCCGGTGCAAAATATTTGCTGTAATCATTTTCTGGGATCTCTGCAGAAAACAAAAACAAAAAGAATGATACATAAGACTGTATGTTCCAGACTTCTGCTTCAGAGGATATGTCGGTTTTATAGAAATGGTAGTTGCTATCACACTATCACAGTGATATGATATTGGCAGCTACACAAGCTTTCAATCAATCATGGTCAGCAACATGGGAAGGAAATTTCCATGTCAGTTGGCAGAACAGACAGCAGAACAAAGTATAGATATAAACTACAAGAGTGCTGGGTGCATAACAGCATTAGCGTACCGTTTGGAAGTTCCAAGCCCAAGAGAGTGCCTGTCTCCACAGTCCAGCATCTGGCGACATTCTCTTTGGTGTATCCACCACCCCCAGTTACCTGTGAGAAGAGAGTATATTTCAAGTCATACTAGAATGTTAAGAAATTGGAACTGATAACAATATTATGAAACAAAAACCCACCAGCAAAGGCAAATTGAGCTGTTTCACAAACCTAACACAGGCTGCATGTCCTGTAGCAAATTTTATACACCGTTATGAAGATAAATAGATAGTTGGTGATCCCGAACCAGATTATATATATTAATTTAGGCACATGAGACAAGTTTGGTAGTCGGAAAAGAAAAGGGAGAAAGAACAAAATGTTGAAATTACAAGCATAGCACCATCAATGGAAAGGTTGAAGCATCCCAATCTGTCCCCAGCAAGTGAATCTGCCCCACACTGGAGAACAATAGCTCCTGGCATGTAGCAATCCATAACCTTCATAATAATCTGCAGCAGAACATGTCAGATATATCATGGTTATCATTGCTTAGATAGAAACTGACCCTCACAAAACTCACAATAAATTACCGTTTTGAAGAGACGTAAGAAGCTAGCATCATCTATTCCATCCTTCAAGGGGACATTAATGGCATAGTTTTTGCCTTCTCTTTCTCCTACATCCTTCACAATCACAGACATGTTGAAGAAACTTCATTAAGAATAATGGAATTCCTGAATGGTATATGAAAAAATATTAGATCATATTTACAAGCGTAAACCAATTAGCACATTACATGATTCAGAAAGAATGGAAAAGGAACAAACGACAAATAGAAGCAATTTATTTACAGAAACAGAAGTCCCATTAGTTCAGAAATCTCTTGTTCATTACATGTTATCACAGGCAGAGCCTCTCACACTGTGTTGTTTCTAATGATGAGGAATCGTGCCTCACAGATAATTACAAACTTTGAAGACTGTAACATCTAAGGGGTCCCCTCAGAGTTTACAGTCTCCTACACCTAAACCTCAGCATACAAGAATTCTGCCCTAAATTTTTTTAACAATAATTAAACATTGTGACTGAAGCTTAATGAAAATAATTAGTCATCTGGACAATGTATAGCAAGATATCTTTGTAGAGCTAAGTTGACACCTTGGTTTTGAGCAATGCAATGCACACTTACCAGAGATCAGATGACGCAACGAATTTGCAAACTGGCTACACCCTTTTTATATGTTTTACAAAACAAATGCATTGCTAAAAACAAACTGAGGCAAGCTGATCAGGAATTCAACAGAAGTGCATTACTATCATTCAGAGATGGTAGAAGAGAACTTTATGCAAAGCATGTGAAAGCACCTTGACATCGCCTGTTCCAGGAAAGAAATAGTCCCCATACTTGTGGAAACTAACAGTCATAACCCTGAAACATCAAAATAACTATTTGGTCAAATGACAATTTATAACAGGCGCATCTGTTGTGAGTGTAATCTTATTCTTGTGTCTGTCACTAGTCAGCAACTTCTTGGAAAATCGTGGCCAATTGAAGTGTACTCCTTATTTCTCAGTACCTATCAGTGAAATAAAAGGCTTCTTCCACCCCATCACCATGATGCACATCAATATCAATATACAGCACCCGTGCATGATACTTCAAAAGCTCCAAAATCCCCAAGACCAGGTCATTAATGTAACAAAACCCCGATGCCTCACACTTCTTTGCATGATGCAAGCCACCAGCCCAGTTTATGGCAACATTACAGAGCTGATTGTTTAACCTCCTAGCAGCATCTACAAGCAAAAACAGTCAGGTAACGAAGGATTTGCAGATAGCTTCTGATCGGATAACCAGTGAGATCAAATTACCTATTGTACCACCAGCATAAATTTGACAGAACTCGAACAGATTCTCAAAAACAGGGCAATCTTCTCCAAGATTATCTAAGAAGTAAGAACAGAGAAAACTCAATACAGACTTTCAAGCTTTCTTAGAAGCCATATCAATTGTACTGCTTATTCAGTAAGTTTGATAAGAAAATGCTACTTCTATATAAGAGTACTAATCAACACATGAATTCTACTTCTCAAAACATAGTACTGTAAATAAGGAAGAAACATAGTACATTTTTTCATCTCATTGGGAAACAACGTCTGCTTATCCGGTGTAATCCGCTGCAGAAACTCCACATAATCCGGAGAATGAAACTGCCCTAACTCGACAGGATACGCCTTGTGAGGCCTCTAAAACATTCACAAAGCCCCAATAAGCAAAATTACAAGCAAAATCAACCGAACAACAATAAACGAATAAAAATCAAACACGCACATAGATTTCCATCTTCTTATGAAGCTCGTAAGAGAGTACTAAATGATGCGTCATACACAACCGGTGCGGTTTCATCGGGTGATTAGGCCCGAAGTATACACTACCTACATCACCTGCAATTGCAATTTCCTCTCTCCGGTAAGTACAAAGACATCGATAAAGCTTAGTATTGAATAGTAGCAGTTAAGCTGAGAAATCGAGAAGCGATTGAAGAAGCTAGCTCACCATCGTAGAAGTAGGAGATTTTGTCCTTGGTCCGCATTTTCACTGTGGAAAAGCAAACCCTAGCTGGTTCGGGACTTTTTCAACCGAGAATTTGTGTTTTTGCTTGTACCGTGACAATACAGAAAGAGATGAAACTGCTCTCTTTCTCTCTCTAATTTTCCAGCAAAATGATGATCCTGAAAAGTGAAGATGTACGAAACTGAAAGGTTCAGCATTTTAGTGCTGCTACTTAAACCTTGCGGGAAAATTGCAATAAGGCTCCTCAAAATCGGACAGTAGGCTCGAGCTTACTTCGAACACATTGTCAAACAAATCAAGCTCGAATCCTAACCGACTGAAAACGAGTTGAATCCTCCATAATTCTAAATTCGCATAATAGCTGAAATCTAAATAAGATGTTGAGGTCAATGTTTGTTAAACCAGTAGATAAACAATATAAATATTATTTTATTTATTATTAATTTCAAATTTTTATCAGCACTAAAACATGTTGTGGTGTCCTATAATGCATTAAATGCCCATGTACTTACATGTAGTTTTAACATTTACATTATCGAGAACTAGGGGGTGTACGCGAACGGGTACGGACGGTTATTTGCAAAATTTTCAACCGACTCGCCTATGACGGGTACGCTAAATCATTAACCGCGGCGGGTGGAATTTTATCCTAACCGTCGCGGGTCGGTTTACTACTTGAAGTGGGCGGTTGGCGGGCAGTTTGACAGTTTGTTAACGCATATAAAAAATTGCATATATGGCGCATTAAAAAAAGAAACATTATACTTCATAACCTCTAAATCTACAATAAACTAAATAATAAGGAAAATATAACACAATCTCAAGCATTAATACAAGTAGTCCAAGTACATAAAATTTCAAATACAATATAAGCTCATGAGTTGCTCAAATTACAAACGTCATGACAAAAACTAAGATGACATTAGTTTGCAATCTATGAGTAAATGAGAAGACGTAAAATTGACACCTAGGAGTAAATGAATAATGGAGATCAATTACTATTAATCTAATGCAATAAAATGTAAAATACACACAAGTAACATATATAGCGGACGGGTGTGCAGGTTAGTGGTTGGTCAACCACCAAACCACCATCCACCCGCTTAATGGCGGGTTACAAATTTTGACAAAAATTATAACCGTGAATGATAAGTAGTTGACGGGCGATTTAACGAGCGGAGAGGGCGGTTATTTTTTTTCATGTACACCCCATTGAGAACACTACAAGAAGTTGTCTTGAAATCATTTTGCTATCTATATATATAGTTCTGAACAAGATAATCATTTGACTAAGAAAATCCAAAATGAAGGTAATGATTTCTGGACATTGTATATGATTTGAACAAGTGCCTGACATACACACAGGGGTCATTGGATGCAAAAATTGGTGAATGTTGTAGGAAATGCTTGATTAGACTAAGTTGTCAATAGAAACGGCAGACCCTATGCTCCTATGAATCATCATCTGCTTCAGCTTAAGGCCCGAGTATCATACATTAACATGCATGCATTAAATATTCGCCATCACCGGGTTTATGCATTTCAAAAAGAACCTACTCTACGCAAGAATTTTATGATGGTGCACATCTGAAACGAAATGTCTGTTGTGGACAGCTCTGCTCACTTCGTCCACAGGGGATCATGGATAATGCTCTGCATCTCCCTTCTGCTCCTTGGAGCATATCTTTTCTTGGTGTCACATTCAAGTTTGTCCAGATCATGAGCAAGTTCGAAGTAATCATCATACACAATATTTTGTGTTTGTTTGTTGCCTTGAAAGCTCAGGTTGTTATGCACTGGACCCTCCAGTGCTTGGCCTCAATACAGTTCTTGCGAAACCTTTCTGAACTTCACCACTGTCGGAACTATCTTTGCAGGATAATCATTGCATATCTTAAGAATGTTAAACCTCCTGCAAAAAACCATAAAAAAAGTAAGTTGGGGAAATATAAGATCAAAACGTCTGAACTGTACTACTAGAAAAATACTTAAGAAAAGTATTCACTAAACCAAGGATGATGGAATAATACCCCCCCCCCCCCCCAAGCAAAAAGAATCAAGTTAGTGGTATCAAATAATAAAGCAAAAGCAAGTTCTTATTTATGGTACAGAGGAAATGATGGATTGAGAAATTAAGGTCACAAAAAGTTCACTGCCAACAAAAAACAACAGCAAGTTGCCAAATTGAGTTCATGCCTGGTGCTTAGACAACATCATGTCATGTGACAAAATAGACCATGCCATGTTCTCATAAAATCGTAAAGAACAAACCTCATATCTCGCGAGTTAGAAAACAAAGAAATGAGTTGCGAGAAGGTATTTATTAATAGAACTCTTGTTTGAACAAAACATGCAAGTCCAAACAAAACAAAAAATTTAGAGCTTTTAGCCACGTATATAAATAGCACCAAAAAGGTTTCACCACAATAATTAGCTCTTATGCTACCAATTATACGCTTGGAAGAGATAAAATACAACTATTATCTTATCTATGTACTACACCACTAGTATACCCACATGTATCCCACAACAGTGTATCTTTAAATAATCTTCAGAAATGACAGAAGAATGACTTGGCCACCAATTTGCCCCCCTATCCCCGACGTAACATTTCGTCTTTTTCTAGGTTATTTTGATTGTTGGAGCTGACTAGATAAGGATATTGTTACCGCCAATACCAAATCTCCTACTGCTACAATAATGGTGAAAGGCAAGGCAACGTCCCTCAAGTTTCACTAATACCACTTAAGTTCCTGAAGATAACATAATTAGACATGATGCTCACACGGGCACAATACTCATAAGTCATAAACCATGTGATGTCATCACATTCTTTGACGAAGAGCTTCACAACTTCCACTGTGGCAGAAAGTCGGTACTAAGAGGAACTCAAGAAAAAGGAACTACATGTACCATCACCAGAGAGATAAACATCCAAATTTCACCTTCCATTGACTCTTAAAATAGTGAAGAATGTAATATGAAGAATTCCATTCATTATAGCAATTAATAGTGTTAAACACAAACCTGCCACATGCAAATGCACTTCAAGTTACCAGCTTTTCATCGGTCTGTGCACTTCAGTCTCTTTAGTCTTCACTGGTGTCTCTTCAAGTTGTTTTAGATACATGGCAAAATCACTCTAAACCAATTGCATAAATTTCTGGACTTTTCAGATGGTTCAGGTCAGGCCTAGAAAAATGATCCACCAAGTGGTTTGCATCCCGATCAAAAAATAGCTTCCATCCAAAAAATTATAATTTGGATTTTTAACCCAAGGATTACCTTCAGAGGGTAGGTCCCAAACGATCCTTTACGGAAGGTCTGTTTACATAAACTAAGCGTTGTGAAACATGAAGTCTTGGTCCCAGTCTCTCCTTGATATCTTTACAATTTGATATGCGGGGGCTGCTTGAATGTCGTGGTATGGGTATAAATCCTTCAGTGGATCTTTGATGGGCATACATCCCATCCAATGCCCTATCTGCAACATCAATATCAGAGTTGTTGTTGTACCAGGCTTTCTTTGAAGAACTTACATCCATTTCATCATTTGTACGGTTGTAAATCATGCGCAAACCATTCTCATCCGTCGATATTCGAATACCAACACCAGATGCAAACAGAGGATCATCCCTAAGATATTCTTGCACAAGCCGCCTCTTGTAGGGTTCGACCAAGCTCGACTTTTCTTCTACTACCCCCCTTTCAAGGCTATCACGAATTCTTCCAGAAAAAGAATCATAATCGTTTTGTCGCAATACACCTGACCTTTCACCATGAGACCATTGACCACGGCGCATTTCAGTATGACGCTCCTTATATTTCATGCTTCCATATCTATGATATGATTCACTTCCATGACATAGGTCAGGACTTCCTCGACCCAACATATCCAGCTCTCTTTCTCTCTTGTGCAACGATGATTTGTGTGCATTGAGTTCATCAGAGGTGGAGAGACCTATTCTACTGGACAAAGTTTCAATTTTCTCACCTAGTTCATCCTTATAAGTGCCTGATGATAGCGAAACATTTCCATGCTTGTCCATGGGCAACCCAATATATGCCCTTGATCTATCTCGTAGATCACCAGACTGGTGTCCAGGTAATCTACGGGACACAGTTTGCATTTTCTCACCAAGTTCATCCTTATGGATGCCTGATAATAGTGAAACATAATCCTTAGTCTTAGATAAGGATATAGAATAGCCAGAACCATTTAGGTTGTCTCGAGAATACATAAGCTTATCTTTCTTACCATGCTTGTATTCTTCTCTACCTACTGGTATCTCTGTCACAGGTTTATCCAACTCAAGTGCACACGGAAAATGATAATTGCCATCTTTTATTTCCATGCAACTCTTTTCAGGTTCAAGAAGAGCTCCCCCTCTTCTACCTAGCTCAAGTTCATCCAGGGACAAGTATCCTTGTTTCCCAATATCATTATTGATATATCTTGATAGCCCAGAGGACAGGTGACTGCCACCTTCTAAACCAGCTAACTTATGCGTGGTGACATCACTATCACCAATATTATCAGCCCAACTGTATGTATCAGTGGTGCCTTTGTTTTCCATCTCATAATCTAGTGAAACTGGTTTGGAGCGTGGCATTGTCGACAATCCACTGTGAAGTCCATTTGAATACACAGCTTGTGAATCACTCCCACCACCACTTCTAATGGTAGTATATTCACCAGATATGGTGTAACCACTGGTGTAGTTGTAATCTTTCACCTTTTCAGGGTCCAATTTCCTGGATCTATCCACAAAAATAGAATTATCTTGTTCATACTTCTTCGAAGTTGAACCCACATAATACATGCCCTCGTCATAGAACCAACTTGCGTTGCCAGGACCAACTGCTTTTCTGTCTCTACCTTTACTTCCATCATAATCAGACAACATTTCTCTCCCCACGCCAACCACATCTCCTAGTCTACCTTTACTCCCATCATAACCAGACAACGTTGTGGATCGTGTATTCACCTCTCTATCAAAATCATCTCTTTTTACCATCCCCCGCGGACTTGTAGAGCGTCTAGCACCAACTCTGAATCTATCTCTACCCCTATCATCATAATCACACAACCTCTCACCAACCAAACTGAAATCCCTGTTATAATTGTCCTTCCTCCCTATCCTCAGTGGACTTGTCGAGTACCTAGCACCAATTCCAAACCTCTCTCTATCCCTATCATCATAATTAAGCAACCTATCACCGTGCGAACTCAAACCCCTGTTAAACTTATCCTTATTCTCAAACCTCCTCGGCCTGTCAAGATCCTTATCGCTCTCCTCAGTACTCCTTGGACTGGCATAATTCCTTTCTAGATTGTCCTTTTCAACCCTCCGCGAACGATCAACCCTTGGGTATCCCTGATTACCAGACCCATGGTGGGGGGAATCACCACGACGCCTTAGCGGATAAGAGGTCCTATGCCTAGACCCCGAAAGCCGATGAGGCGAATACTGACCTCGAACATCCTCCTCCATGTACCTCCTATCCCTCATATTTCTAGTAAAATCTATAGTTCAACCCTTATATACCTGGAGTATAATTTATGTTAATATGTTTTATTACAGCTGATGATGAATCAGAGTAAGACAAATAATCCCTAAAACTACGAAACAGACAAGGAAAAATCGACAGAAATTTCAACCCCAAAACTAGAAACTTGTAAGCTTGTTAACCGAAAAAGCAATCAACGCAACTACCAGTGAAATTAGCACTAAGCGAAGATTAAAAACCTAGTTATATCAGGAAGGAAAGCACAACCAAACCTTCGAGAGAAGTGAATTCATTTCCTAATTGATTGCTCGCAATTGATCTAGGGTACACGATTGATCGAAATTCAAAGAGTTTTGATTGCATGAGTATACTGTGAATCGTGCCATTACTTACTCCTTAATCCCTCTCATGTTAATAGCACTTGATTTTTGGGCCAGATATGCTCTTAGAGATGAATGGCGGGCAGCCCATTGGCTAGTATTGGACCGGCTTGAGAAAGAGTATAGCCCGTACTTGCATGGGCCCCTATTAGGTCGGTCGAAATTAAAGAACTTGTACTTCTCACTTAGCGACATGATAATAAGTTACGAAATTATATTAATATATATGATTCGTGAGTTTCAAAGACATTTAAAATGTTTTTAGTTCTAGTTTTTTCTATTTGTGTCGAAGTAACCGAGTGTTTTTTTTCATAAAAGAAATAAATCAATCGTGATAACTATCTCAAATGATTAAATTTGATTTAAGGCTCGGCATAATTTAAAGAATTTCAAGGAAAATAAAAAGAAAATTAAGAAATCTTTAATTTATCATGTTTGTTTTGATGAAAAATAAAAACACAGTAAAAAGGAAAATGTAGAAAACCTAAAAAAGTGAAAAAACAACAATAAAAGAAAAAATTATAATAAATTCTTATCTCTTTATGATTTTTCTTACCTAAATTAATACTTATTGAGAAAATATATTTAATCTAGAAGTGATTATTATTAATATTGATCCATATACATTATATATAAATTATTTTATTTATAACGTTCATTATATTCGTATGTTAATATCTTGTCTTCATTAATAAGTTATATAACTGTATTCTATGTAGCGATGAATATGGATAATCTCTACATGAGCACAATTTGCACTTGTAGTATTTATTTATACTTTAAAAAATAAAAAATAAATTATTCTAAAACAAACTAGTTAAGTTATATATACTCACAATTTTATTCAATTATTTTCACCTAATATAATTATTTAAAAGTTTCGTTACATAATTTCAAATGTTAATTTGTGTGTAATTTAAAATTATATATTGTTCAAATCATAACATTATTTTGTACTCATACATCATTTAGTAAAAATAAAGACTGAAAAGAAAAAAAATTAAAAAAAAGTTCAACAATAAGCAGAAATGTCACAAAATTAAGTGTTAAAATCTGAAAAATTACTAAACATCAGTAAAAGGAGAAAACACTAATTTTCCTTCTACATTTTTCAAAAAATTTAATTTTCCTTTTAATTCTTTTCCTTTCCTTCGGAATCCCTTAAACCATGTCGAGCAAAAAAAAATTAAGTACAAACTAATTATTTCATTCCGAGTGAGCTTCTTGCAAATTTGTTTGCCTGCTTAACCAATTAATTACAAAAGGTGTATATATATATATATATATATATATATATAAATTTTTTTTTTAATTCAACCCGACCCTTCTTTTTTACGGTAATCGGTTTAACCTTCCGTTCCGACTTTTTAAAACAGAACAACAGAAGTATTTACTATTTAACCTTTTTCTTTTTTTACTCTTTCACGTTCCACTTCGACGGTGTTCTCCTCAACTGACACTTCTCGAACAGCAGAAACGCAGCGCCGCAATGGAACGTGAAAGCAATTTTGAGAAGCTAAAACCAATCCATGGCCCCAACCACTTAAACTCTTGTTTAAAGCCCAAGATTCTGGTGATTATGGGTGCCACTGGTGCAGGCAAATCTAAATTAGCCATCGACCTTGCTTCCCAATTCCCAATTGAAATTATCAACGCTGATTCTATGCAGGTATATCTCCAATCTATTTCAGTACTGTCTCAAAAACCAATTCATTGTTTAAGATACAGTGTACAGAGCCAATTTAAAGACGGTTGATTCTGTTGTTGAAAATCTTTGCAGGTCTATCAAGGATTAGATGTGCTCACCAATAAAGTTCCTGTTGAAGAGCAGAAAGGTTGTTTGATTGCACTGGTTTATACTAGCTTGATTATGTGAATGAGTCTACGGAGTGCTTCTTGTTGGTTTTTTTTTTTCCAAGTTGTCATGCTTAATCATGCAAACGAGTACATGGATTGACTGTACTTGTAGCTGGTAAATTTTGTTCTGTTTAAATCTGAGATGTTCGATTATGTGAACTGTACATGATTGGCTGTACAATTGATTTTATTGACAGTAGACATGGACATGCTCAATTACTCAATTAGGTGAATGGTAACATGGATTCATTGTTGGTAAAAGTTTATTCTCCTTGCAGGAGTGCCTCATCATCTGTTAGGGACGATTAGTCCAAATGTAGAATTCACAGCTAAAGACTTCCGGGATTCTGCTATTCCGGTAAGAGAGTTTTAGTATTATACAGCACCAAGGCTCAGTCTTTTGGAAATCTGAAGTGTCTTGTTTAGCTTTCTATGAATAGGTGCCTTTCCCTGTTAGCATATTGAAGTAATCGAGTTTTCTGGTAACCGCCCTATGCCTTTAGGTTTTGTGACAGAACGGGTTCATTAGTTTCTGGAGTATGTGATATGTTAGAGAACGACTAATTAAGCCTTTAAATGTGCATGAGCATACACTATGATATTAACTTCCCATTCTGCAGTTTTATTATCTGATCGTTTTGTATTTGATTTGATTATTTAGCTCATTGAAGAAATATGTTCTCGGAGTTGCTTACCAGTTGTAGTAGGTGGCACAAATTACTATATTCAGGTTAGTTTGTTATAGTCTATTAGGCCCATCTATGTACATTTTGCAGTCAATTTGTGCCATTTCTTTCTGTGATTACCTAGAAATTTGTATTTTCCTGAGCCTTATTGCTACAAGAGATAATGTGCATGCTTAAAGACACAATTGCTGCCTCATAGAATGTGAAGCACTGGCTTATGATTTGCCAAGAGAATGTCAGTGATATATACAAGTTAGATCCACTGCTATCAATATTCAGCCCGCCATACTGGCGTGGCTGATTATTATGTTCCTCCGACTTTTTGTTATCAGTTCATGAAATGAAAGGGCAAAATCTGTTTACCTTGTCAAACTTTCATACGTCATGGAAAGTCTTTAGTACCGTAACTGCAACATCCTGGAATACGTTATCAACATCCGACATACCCTATGGTTATTAAGAGCTGTTAAGCATTTATCAAGGGTTTACTGAAATTTCTTCTAATTCATTTAGAAACAACACATCACCTGCCATGGCTGTTCTTCTTGAATCTATATCAGCAGTTTTTATTCTATGGCAATTATTATTTTGCAGACTTATATCATGTGTAAAATTTTAGCGTTTCCCTGCTACCCTAGGTATTAGAGTTGGTAACTTACTCTTGGATCTTAAAAGTAGCATCATGTTTTAATTGTCCAGTGCTGCTTTCTTTTTCTTTATTTTCTAAATATTTGTCCATTGTATTTAGTTCCTGTGAAATAACAGGTAAATATTCCCTTTTATTTCTCTCAGGCACTTGTGACTCAATTCCTTCTTGATGATTTTGCGGAAGATCTTGAAGTAAATTGCTCATCAGACCCTTCTGGTAAAATGAATCTCTTGCACTTATACTTAATGTTTTAGGCCATGGCATCCACATCAGGAGATGTGGTTTGATTATAACTACTACCTAAGCCACCGGGAAGAACAACTTGCATAACGTGTTCCTGCTTCTTGCAGGAGAGAGTAACAAATCAGATTTTGAACCTGAGCCTACAGGTGAAGATCTTGATTATACCTATGCTCGTCTTAAAGACCTTGATCCTGATGCAGCAAACAGACTTCATCCGAATGATCATAGGAAGGTGGACATATCTTCAAACATCTTATTCCTTATTACTTTGACTATGATAGTAGCTTTTATTTTATTTTCCTCATCTCAATGATTTGTTTCCTGCTATTTTCAGATAAAGCAATATCTAAAGCTGTATGCACGCTCTGGAGAGCTACCTAGCAAACTTTTCAAGGATAATATTATGGAGGTTTGTTCTACAACTTGACTTACCTAATTCATGGTCACTATGGTATAGGCATACTGTTCTGTCCCACACCATGGCAATTGATACAGATGCACGGAGAGGTTTTTTTTTTTTTTTTTTGAAACAGCTAAAGAGTTACTCGAACCCCGACCTATTGGTTGGAGGTGAAGCATTTTACCAACTGAGCTGCACTTCATTGTCTGATGCACGAAGATTTTTATATGCCTGTTTTGTTGTTAGAAGAGTTATCTAGTTGCACTGAGTGGAAAATGGTATTATTATGGCTGAACAGTATGCCTATACAATTTATCTAGTTGCACTGAGTGGTAAATTATTTATCCTACACTGCTAGTTTCAAATTACATATACCCCCTACAGTTTATATTAGTTATATGTATGCATAACCCAAATTCAAACCATGGTGGTCGTGTCAATACAATTTCAATATTTACGAGGACTAAGCAAAAGTGTTAAACTTCAGGAGTTCAGGGGTATGCTTTGTGATTTCCCTTTCCTTACTTTTGTTACTTTGGTATGTGGCAGGGCAGAACTGGGGTCGAGCTGATAATTTAAGATACGATTGCTGCTTTATATGTGTGGATGCATCTCTCCCAGCACTAGATGAGTACGTGGATCGAAGAGTTGAACTCATGGTTAATGCAGGTTTACTTGAAGAAGTTTGTGACATATTCAAGTTGAATACAGACTATACACGAGGTTTGAAACAGGCAATTGGTGTAAGGGAATTTGAGGAATTTTTAAGATATTGGAACATTGAACATCCAGATTCATCAGCACGTAAGGATCATTTCATTGATAATGTGCGTGAAATAAGAGTTTCTGTACGTGATGACCAACCAAAAGTTATGTTGGAAGAAGCTGTCAGTATGGTGAAATTGAATACCAGAAGACTTCTACGCCGCCAAGTAAGAGAACCATAAAGTTGAACTTACCCTGAGATACTTACGAGAGAAATTTGCATGTCTAATTTTGAGTGAATTTATTTTCTGCACTTAATGAATAGTGCTATTGGATGACTTGTCTAGTTAGACATTCTTAGTTTGTCCACTTGAAGTTTGGCAATTGGCATTGCTCTTTCAGGAATCAATCGCTTTCTGGATAATTGTGACCATTTATGTGTTTCTTTTCTTCTTTTCAGAAGAGAAGGCTCAGTAGACTCCAAATGCTGTATGGATGGAACATAGAGTATATCGATGTCACAAGTTGCTTATCAGGTATGCGCTCCAATGCTGCATGATGATCCTCATGATGCCTGTTATATGGAGTAAAATGGCATTGAATCCATAAGTTTCAATTATGGCAATCTGTTTTATCAGGTGAGTCGGACGAATTATGGGCTGTTAATGTGGTTGAACCATCAGTTAGAATTGTAAAATCATTTCTTGACACAGCTTCTAGTCATGAAATGGTCAATGGAAGTTGTGATGAGATTAAACTCTCCCAGAGGGACCTCTGGACTCTTCGTGTCTGTCAGGTTGCAGTCCTCTGCTTCACTCGCTGTTCATCTCCACGTTTAACAATTATGATTCTTGTTCAAGACTAAAACTCATTTCCTGTTCTAATGCCAGGCGTGTGGGGATAAGGAGCTCAGAGGAGCACACGAGTGGGAACAACATAAGCAGGGAAAGGCACACCGTAAGCGAGTCTCCAGCCTTAAAAAGTCAGGAATCTCTTTAGGTTTCATGCAGAAAACCAGTACGAATCAATCAGCTGTATCTTAACCGCAACCCGATGGTTCATCATCTTTGCTCCTCACTTTAGAACAAAATACCTTACCATCTTAAGATTAGAATCTCCATGGCAAATGGAACAGTTCCTGGTTTGAAGTTTGAACATTTCCTTGTCAAAGATCCACCACACATCATTTCTACTCACTTTGAAATAGAGTTTTTAGACACGTAGATGATAACTCGTGGTCCCTGATGTTTGACTAAATTATATATATAGCCTGATACATTTTGACGCAAGCTAATTATTATTGTCCTTGTGAAATTGTGATAACCTTTGTCGGATTCTATATTGCAAAGTACAAGCATGTGTAACACGATATCGTAATATTAATTAAAGGGTATAACTCTATACGTTTATCATATTTTCTCCGTTTACACTTCATCTTTTTATATTAATTTTTTCAAATTAAACATTATCACTTTTTACCTAAAATATCTCTTCAATATAAAAATAAATAATTTAAATAAAATCATATAATAAAAATGTAATATCTCATAATATATTTTGTTAAATATTTAATCAATATAATTTAAGGGTAATTCAAAATTAAAATTGACAAATGTTGATCGAAAAAGGTCAATATGGAAAGATGAAGTTGGGGATGTATGACGTTTTCTTTTTTAGAGAGCACGTATGGAGTATTTAATAATATATTTACTATTTTATACATGTTTTATTTTAACGAAGTTATCTAACTTGAAATTGGTAACAAAAGAAAATACCCACGAGTAACAAATAATAAAATAATTATTTTTACACATTTATCCTTTAAATTTTGTATTGTGTCACATTTATGTTTATAATTTATTTATCTTTTATTGTCTCACATAACTCACGATTCTATCCTAATAGTATTATTTGTGATGATTGAGCTTATGACGTGGATAGGCCAAAGTTAGCAGACTAATAGTAATAGTACTACCTAGTCCACTATAAGGGAAATTGGCAACTGAGGCATTTTTAAAGAATTTTACCGGCACTTATTATAATTGTCGTATTAGACATCACCGGCACTTGACCAAAAGTCTAACTGGGAACAAGAAACATGTGTTTGAAAAGTGCCTTATTATAACAACAAAAGTGATGATTAATCAATCGTCATGTTTCACTTTCACCTTGCTAATTATATTGATTTTGATATTATAATCAAGAATACCAATTGAAGGTTTAACATGGGCAAAACATTTATAATTTATTCATCCTGACCAGTAAGGTAGTATCTTAGTAGAGCTTCCAGTTTCATGTTTAACATGCATGTTATTAAACATGATCTAACTAACATCTTAATACAAACTACGCGCTATTCCTTTATTAGCCAACCAATCATTAATTGGCTAAAGATTTGCTAGTTCGCGTGGAACATTTTGGGACTGATTGGTATAGAATTTGAGTGTCCGTTTCAATTAAAATTAATTTTTTATGTACAAAATATTCAATTTGAATGGAGAAATATCCACTTCAACGGTATAACAAACAGGGCTTTGGATGTTAGTGTAATATCCTTCCAGAGCACTCTTGACATGCAATACACTGTATACTATAAGCCCATAACACATTAACACCATATATTGCAATGTACTTTGATTTTAGTAATCTGAAAAGACGAAGTTGAATCTTCAAAACCTTCACATTTGGATATGATGATTTAGAAGGTAAGAAACGCCAACTATTTGCGAACTTAGTGGCTCATCTAGAATCAAATCTTGATTCGTCCATTTGGGAGTTCTTTTGGTGGATGAAAATGAACTTCTTGAAGAACATATAAACTCCACAATGAATGCTACTAGCTCGTCTGGGACACCGAACTTCAATCTTCTTTAGAAGAAGTTCGACTCCAAGAAAAAATGTTTAGTCGAGGGATTTTATAGTACTTAGTCTTGAATCAAATGTTACTATAGCTTGAGTTTGATAAAGAATAACAAGAACTTCGTATTGAGTCCTCCTGAACTTTTGAACTATGCTTCTGAACAAATAGTCATTGTGAGGTATACAAAAAATACATAGTAATATATAAAATGGATGTGTCTCACTTTACGGTATATTTTAATATTTTTCCTATTATTTTCCATGTCAAATTCAATTAAAATGCACATTTTGACATCATCATGGCAATGCGGCAATATTTGATTGACCATGAGGTCTCTAACTTTTCCACTTCAACTTTTTATATGAGATGATCCATATTTCCAAGTTCGAACATGGCAAAAAAATTTAGGCCAACAAATAGTATATTGAAATCAATTAATTATATATCTGCATGATTTTGGAATTTAACTTGGTAAGTTTTCGGTCAACTATAGAACATTTAATTAATTGATTTTTATAATTTATTTATATACTCAAATTTGAGCGGATACAAGTATTACAGCGTGCATATAATTCTCCATTAGAACTTCCATATACTAGCTAGCTACAAGGAAAAACTTAGGTAGCTTAAAATTTTAAGAACTAGCTAGATCCAAGGAAAAAAATTGTTGATGAACAATGATTAAGAATAATACTAAAACGAATCATCTATACGATTTACGAAATGGAATAAATTTTAATATCTCCTTTGCATACTATATGATTTACCATGTACTACTTGTTGGCTATAGCTTGTCATCCCATAAAGTCAAGGAAAACTCATCGTCTACTTCATCATGACTCCAATTGAACCCTTTCTTCATGGCTAGTGGAGTAAGAAGCATACCCTCCGCCATGCTATCTAGCAATATTGGCATGTTAAAAATCTCCTCTTCGTCTACGCACCCGACTAGTCCCGAGCCATTCAACATCTCTTTGGTATCTTCAACGCTCTCTAACTTCATAGCACTACAAATTTCCGAGCCACCAACCGATGACAATGGAGATGTTATTGTGGTATCCAATGATGGAGGCCTAAAATCCCTTGCAGCTTGAAGAGCCGCCGTTTGGATATCTTGGTGGGAGGATGAGCTTGCCTGAGGAAGAGACCCGGCGGACTTTGGAAAATTAAGCATTGCATTGTTACCACGCAACGCTAGGGCAGCGACATCATGTGCAACAGCTGCAGCCTCTGGATCCGGATAAGTCCCTAACCATATCCTCGATTTCTTGTTTGGTTCGCGAACTTCACACACCCATTTACCAGGTTTCTTATGCCGGACACCATGGTAGATGGGGTGACGCGTCTCTTTAAAGATTTTTCTCCCCGTTTTTCCTTTAGGGTTTTGCGACGATCTACCCTCTTCTAGTGATGAAGAGGGTGAACTTGAAAATTGGATGTGTTGAGCATCGTTCATTTTGTATATTTGATAGCCTTTGCATGAGAAAGATTATAATATAAAAGGCTATATACATAGGTAGAGTATTTATATAGGACTCATATGGAGCTTGATGTGCACGAAAAGTGCAATTTGTAGGGTTTCTACTAGTAGTCTAGTAGTGATTAAAAGGGAAAGTCCAATGTGTAGAAAGGGGAAAGTTAGTGATAATAGTGATGTAAAAGAGCACGTGTAGCACGTGATGAAATGGAGCACGTGACGGATAAAAATGATTTGTTTGTTTGTAACAAATGGAAACAAGGACAACGTGGGAAAATGATGGGTATCGAATATTGTGGGTGACTAGGTTTCAGATTGAGAAAAGAAATTGTGGTTTGTGTTATGTTAGAAAAATCTGAAACATAAGAACAGGATACTATCGTTTTGAATAAAATCACAAGGTTCTATTTTATTGCTCAGAGTCCTTTTCATATCTTTACGCAAATGTTTGTAGCCAAGTGACTGACCGGTTTTGACTGGAGAAATTAATTTAATATTGAATTTAGGGCATTGGGTCGGTCCAAAAGTACGATCCCGTATAATTTATAACTAAAAGTCTAAAACCAAGTGCATGGTGATTATAATAACTTTAATTCAGAAAGTGCATCATTTAAATTTAATTTTTTATAAATTATGTACGTATTATCGCCAATGAGGTTTAACTCGAGTTTGTTTATAAATTATTTCTAGAGAAATTTCTTTCTACAAGCAGAGAGCTCAGTTTGGTAAGATGATACGAGTCATCTCCAACCAATAGGTCGTGAGTTTGAGTCGTCCTTTAGCTGTTTCAAAAGAAAATGAGTCCTAACTCATTTGGTTAGGTTGAAGTGTCATAATGCGAAGGTTATATTAAATTAATAATAGACCGAATAATATTCGTTAAATCATCCGTTGCCTTTATTTTCTAGGATATTCTAAAATATTCATCCTCATATATACGACTGAACAGATTGCATGATCATCATCGGGGCTGATTTAGGGTGTACTCTAAAATATTCAAAAATATTTGGTTAATTAAGAATTTAGGATCGTGAGTTGACTAATCCTTGATTTAATTTGATTGGTAAATAATTTACATAGGCGTATTAAGTAATCATCCCATTCGATATACACATACAGTACTTATTAGTGAAACATATCAATATATCATGCATGCATGTTCCGATCCATTTTCCTGAGATTTAGAAACTTGATTCGAAGTTTCAATCAAACATATGGTGGGAGATCTATTTAGATGGTGCATGAAAATACCAATTAATTCGGGTAATGATAAATAAAAGTTTTTTAGAATGTAATTTGAATTGAAAAAATTCAATTTAAATTATTTATTTTGTATATAAAAGAGCAATTTAAATTGAATTTTTTTAATTCAAAGCATCCCAAACCGTTACTAAATAGTTTTCTTTTAACTTTGTAAATTACAATGTGGGAGGCTTTTTATTTCAGCAACACAAAATCCTATATTGTGAAAATCAGAGCATTACATTTCGAAAAAGGTTGGATTAGAAGGGTTTTAGCTTTAATTTTTTTTATAGCAAATGGCAGACACACCTAAATAGTTTGAACTTGGGTCTCGGGAACCATATGTAAGCGAACGTGACGATTGTATATAACTAAATAATCTACAAAGTGTTAAGCATGGGTTGAGATGGCCGAGTTGGTCTAAGGCGCCAGATTAAGGTTCTGGTCCGAAAGGGCGTGGGTTCAAATCCCACTCTCAACAATTTTATTTTTAGTTTTTTATTTTTTATAAATATGTTTTTCAAACCTACTTAAATCTTTTATTTTTCGGAAATATATTTTCCTAACCTTCTTAAATCTTTTATTTTGATCAATCTAAACATTTTTCTCAACCTTTTTATGATTTTCCATCACTTAATGTAATCACACCTCTCGAATCTATATTTTTTAATCTAGCCCAGATACTGTAGATTTATGTAGGGTCCGGGTGCATTTAAAACTAAAAGTGTCTATATATACTAAACAAATTGTGATTCCTCATTAACCTTCTTAAATTTTTTTTTTTGGTCAATTTGAATATTTTTGTCAACTCTTTTATGATATTCCATCAATCCTTTTGAATTTACATTTTTTATTCTAGCCTAGATACTATGGATTTTGATAGGGTCCGGGTGCATTAAAAACTAAGAGTGTCTCTATGTATGCTAAATAAATTGTGATTCCTCATGGACGTGGTCTTCATCTTGAGACTCTTGACTTTGTGCTTCTATGTTTCTCCATGACGGTGTTAACGTGTTACAACGTTATATCTATTCTCATCCTGGACCAAGGATACATTTCGACTGGGCTCACAAATTAACGAGTTTTCACCACTAGTTAGAAGACCTATGGACTGTGCAGACCAAATTCATGGATTTTCATAGAAATGGGCCAGGCCACTTTATGAGTTAAAATGTTAGTACTGCTAGTAAAAGGTTTATTTTTTCTTAATTTAAACATACTACAAAGTGTTAACCAAAGGGTACAATTGTTTCAAAAAAAGACAAAGGGTACAATGATGGTTGACACTAGAGTTGTCTGCATTTACAACATACGAAGGCCAAACTAGGCAAACACCGCAGACACAAAAATTAACAATAGCAGTGGTACGATTAGGATGTTATCCTAAACCGTAGTTATGTTATACGATGACAGAGAAATAGGATGTTGGCTGAACCTGAGCCCCATACTTGGGCAACCCGAAATCATATCATGTTTATTTAGTTTCCTTCAGGAGTTTACATTGGAACAAAATCGTTCTATAAGAACCAGGTTGATCTAGTAACTTCGTAATTGCCTCAATTTTAATTTTTACACGTTAATCAATTATCTTTCTCATTTTTTCATCCACAAAGAACTTTATAAATATTGATAATTATTGGGAGAAGAATGGGCCGGCTACTCATGTCAAATACTTATTCACGAATCGACTTGTAACCTTCACAGTAAAAAAAAAAGAGATGAAATGACTAAAATAACCTCATAAATGTCAGGCCCTAGTCTGACATTTAAATACATAGTTCAATTCTATATCATCACTGTAATGTCTACACGGTGTGTAGTGAGATAAAATTAATTATCCAAATCCCAATGCTTATCTCTCACAATCTTTTGATTTTGACCTTACTTGTTATTGTATACACCATTATCTCTCACCTCATTTCCTTCAGTTTTTTTAATCTCTCTAAAGTTTATTAGCTAAGTCGACAAACTCACCGGAAAATAAATGGGCCGACGTAAGAGTGAATGTTCGAAGGTGAAGACTAAAAATGCGCACCGGGATCTTGGGGATGACGGTAAGTTCTTCAGACGCCAGGTACTTTAGAAGCCATCAGAGTATATTGTATGTATTTATATGTGTGATACAATGATATTGTACGATGAGTCAATTCTTTTGTATTATAACATCATAATGTAATGGGCTGAAATTGTATAATGTATGTATTTATATGTATGATATATATTGTAAGTATTTATATGTGTGGATTTTGATACAATGATATTGTACGATGAGTCAATTCTTTTATATGTTGCACCCTGCTGAAGTAAAAAAGAAAGTGATTAAAACTTCCCTTGGGACCAACTTGAATTTGAATTTGAAATTCCTCCGATAAAATTTTCTAAATGGCAAAATTGTATATGGAGAAAGAAAGAATCATTTGACTCTCTTATCGCTCTATATGAATTCAAATTCGAATTTCGAACGGGAAGAATTCAAAAAAATCCACCTCACACCATAAGAAAAATATTCTGGAAATTAATAAAAGTTCTTTTACCTCAATTTAACATAGGTAGGCCTGTCAGGATCAAATGTACTATCGAGGATTCCTTGTCTGTAGATAAAGTACATTGTGATTACTTTGATCCAGAAGATTGTTCCACCATTTCGGATAACAAATGGGGGAAATGTTGGTACTCTTCCCATCAGACTCCAACAGGTCGCTGTATAAAAAAAAAGATTTGGGGAGTCGTTTGTTGCTCCTTGACGCTTAGTGGAGTTTTTTGGCACGACTTTTCCTATAATTATTCCCATCCCAAACTTGGTGCAATTTTAAGAAATTGGAGTAGATTACCCAATTGCAATAGACTGGGCTGGGTAGAATGTTGAGATGAGTCAAACGGATTGGGCTTTGAAGAAAACGGATCTGTTCTAAGGTGTAACTCCAAGTTTATCGGCCCAGTGCAATGTGCAAACTTAGGGCTCGATTGAGATTGAGGATCCTTCGTTTGTCCTCAAGTCTTTCTTCATGTCAACTCCACATTTACAATGTGTCTACTGTACATGTTCAGCGTCGGATTAGAACCTGGAGTATATATGAAACATTAAATTATTTAATTATAGGTGGCCAACTGCAACTATAAATTCCGTCCATTTTGTTTGATTTAAATGAGCGAGTGAGTTTATAATTGTTTAATTAGAGATAGTCGAACGATCCACTCTTCTCGACCTTTGTTGCATTACTTCTCTATTCCCTATCTCGCCTAGTGCTTACTACCACCAAATTCCTTGCACTGTTTCGGGTAAATTTCAATGTTCGGTTCGGTTCGATTCAGCCGGTATACTATACACCTTCATAGTTCCGCTTGTAATCATGTTAACATATTTCTTGTGATTATGTGAACAGCCATAGAATGCCTCACCAACTTTTCATGCTGCGTGTCACCTAACAAAGGCCTCCATGAGAGACTTTTAAATTGAATATACATAGATATACTCCAATAAACATCATTTATTAATAAACTTCCACTAAAAGATAGTGCGTCACATTTACAAATCCTTGCTAATAATTCATGTTCAACGTGTCATTAATCGTAAGGTAACTTGATGAAATTATTTGTAACAATTCTTTTATGTAATCTGAAATTTTTGCATGGTCTCCCTACTAGCACTTACGTAACTACGTGTTTATTACTTTGCAAATTTGCAATACGAATTTCCTTTACACAATACTATCATTTAGATTTGACGACTAATTAAAGTCCACCTCCTCTTATGAAAATAAACTATAGACAATTAATAGTTCGTACCAAATTGATTTGACTAATTCAAAATTGGACTAAATTATAAAGGTGCAATAATAAAGACAATATGAATAAAATAATCAATATCATTATCTCACACTATAAATAGTGTATATATGGCACTTCAAATACATCAAACACTAAATTATTGAATTCATTAAAAGAAACATATCACATACTGATTTGGTAATAAACATATGGCATTTGTGGGGAATTTCGGCTTCGGCAAAAATTCAAACTTGGAATCATGATAAGATTTCATTAAATTTACAAGGTGTTCTTATGTATGTCCTTTTCTCAAATGACATCAAATATTGTTGAAGAACTCACACAACTAGAAAGAGAGCACAAATGCTCATAATTTATAACATATGGTCCTGATCAAACTTTTCTTTTCTTGCCGAAAAAAAGAAATTGATTAACGATCATCTAATATAACTATCCGCATCAGTACCTACTTATTTACTAAACTCATATATAATTTTTAAGCTTAGACTTTTACTACACGAGTTTTAGAAACGTAAATTTGAATTATAAAAACTTAACAATCAATTTTTTAAAGTGTTTTGTTTTGTTGTGGTGGATCGGACTCAAATTAGATCAACGACCAGACTAGCTCCGATCCAAAGTGAGTCTCATTCCTGAGATTTTAATTAAAGAAATACATAGGAACATACTGAGAAAATGCTTGAAATTTATCTCCTAACTACTAACTAGCCAAACATAACAAGGTCGCGAATATCGCCAACTAATTATAAGATGATGGTGAAGGACATAATGTGAATACATGAATAAATGATCATAATATAATATGTTCTCCTCGTGCTTTACCTTAAATTATTCTTGGTATTTGACATTTACATTTTTGAAAACTTTTTTCTAAATAGAAAAATTATATCAGTCTCCATATCTCGCTGCCCGTGTTGACTTGTCAATGATTGAAGAACGACGATCGATGTGTTTCATCATTCTTCAGTTTAGGTGTTCGTCTGGTCAAATTGGCCAGTGTGATACCATATATATTATACACTGTAATGTCTCATGTCTCATGGTAAATGTTGTACGAATCATGTATTATATGCTTGAAGTTTGAACTAACGTGTTTACATACAATGTACCAGAGTAACTCAAGTATTGTTTGGTAATTTAGAGATCCAAGTTGACCAAACCTTCAATATAAATTCAAGTTTCACCATAATAACTTTACAACTGTCTTGAATATTAGTACCGAGTACGTATATAATGAGAAAGAGTTTAGTGCTATGTGTTAGGTGGACCTAAAAATGCACTTTTAATCTATATGAAGAGAAGAATACAATTGGATAAAAGTAATATTGTAAGGTATTTATCTTTTTTTATAACAATTAAAGGGCAACTCGAACTCCGACATATTATATGGAGATGAATCGTATTACCAACTGAGTTGCACTTCGTTGTATATTATAAAACATTTAGTAACTTAATCATCAATCAAACAGACCTCAATAATTATTATTTTCTATCATAGAAAACACACAGAAACTTCATCAACTAACAATATTTGAAAATGTTTAAGAGAGTTTCAATAATCTATGGTAATTTTAGTGACCTAAAATCCCATTGATCGATTTGGATTGAATCTCAATAAAGCAGCATATGAGGGAGAAGTTCATCCAATAAATTTTTTTTACTCATTTATATATATTTTACTCAGTATTATTATTGTTAGATAACAACCTTTAAAATTTATCCAAATTTAAGAGTTATGTGGAATTGATTTATTAGAACTTGGAAGTTATGCGGGGAAATACATACCTCTAATTTGGGTTCAAATCTCTGCTAAAGAGTTAGATGCTTTAGTTCGCCTCGTGGAAGAATAAATGACTGATCGGTATAGAATTTGAGTTGACATTTTCAATTGAAGTTGAATTTTTTTTTACAAAATATTCAATTTGAGTGGGGAGATGGCCGCTCCAGCGGTATAACAAACAGGACCTAAGATTCTTTAGATTTCATAAGATAAAATTGTATTAATGTTGATTAAATCGGTTATCATATTCTTTAGAGATAATATTAAATTTAATATCCGGTTATATCGAACCCATGTCCAATAACGGATACCAGCATGGATCATATGTAGGATGAATTTTAGCATTACCATATGATCTATTTATGACGATGCTAGAAAAGATTCGTGATGCAATTACCTTGCTAATTCATCATTCAAAGTTGAAATTAGCTTACTTAGTACTAAACCCCTTTTTAAGAAAGAGGAAAATTGTTGGTGGGAAAACGAAAGTTTCCCCACATAGTTAATGAGTTATTATGAAAACTCAAACCTCACCAAACACACAATGTTGAATAAATGGTCCTGATTAATTGGTGATGGCTTCACTACAATTGTCACTTGCTTAGTTTTAGTAGTCCCATTTTTAATGGTGTGTCAGTTTAATCCACCCTTAATTCATTAATCACACCCCTTAATTTCATTCTTAAGACTAATTATAGCCTATTGCACACGGCATCTCATGTCACTTCACCAGACTCACAACATGACAAGTAGTAGGAATATCACAATTTACATGCCATTTCTCATATAGTTCATAAATAGGCTCCTTGTTACTCTATGCTAGGTTAAATTCCGTAATACCACCATTTTTCGATATATAATACTAATACTTCATCAAAACTACTCCCACCGTTCCAAGTTATATACACATTAAATTTATACATATTTTTTACAACAAACGAATGAAGTATATACATAAAATAGCTTATAAATTAGTACATGACATAAACACTATTGCAATAATTTTCTCATATAATATACATAATCGGTATCAGTTTCGGTTTCAATAATTTTCACATCTTGAGTTTATAAAAATTTATAGCATACATGTGTATATCTTACACCACATGTCACGATCTTTATTTCTATATGTTTGATTTTTTTACTCGAGAGAATCAAAATTTGTTAGAGTGGGAAAATAACAATTGAAAGAAAAAGAAAAGGAAAAATGTTGAAATCGAAAGGGGGTAGGTGTGAGATTGACCAAACCAGCTTAGCCAACACTTCGCCCAATATAAAATCCCCCAACTCACCATTCTTTCTTTCTCAGCTTGCACGTTCCATTCTTTAGAACTACAAGCTTTTTCCAAAATTTTGGCCCTTAAACTCCAAACAATCTTTGCAGTTTCTTACCAAACCCCCAACATTTACCCCAAATTCTACCTACACCCCGTAAATCGAAATGCATTCTCTTTCGACTCCTTATCCCGATCTCAAATCTCTGATCCGAACCTCTCCCGCCAACCCTCCCCGGTCGGGATCAACTCGCTTCGTCATCAAATGCGTCTCGCGCTACGACTCCACGAGCGCCAATGCGAATACGAGCACCAACGCGGGCGCAAACGCTACCCCTGCCGCGAACGCATACGGTTCCAACTTCAACTTAGGCCATGTAGCGAAATCCCGCCACGAGTGGCAAAGCGCGTGTGCGATACTAGCGAGCAAAGTTGTCTCCCAACAGCAAGAGACCGGAAAATCATCGGTGAACGGTCGCCCAACACTCGACATTGTACCGGTAAACTCCGAAAAATCCAACTCCCCTGCCCCGCTCCCCAAGCCACTCAGCATCGCGGACCTCTCCCCGGCCCCGATGCACGGCAACTCGCTCCGTGTCGCCTATCAGGGCGTTCCAGGCGCGTACAGCGAAGCCGCAGCTGGAAAAGCCTACCCGAAATGCGATGCGATCCCCTGCGATCAATTCGAAGTCGCGTTCCAGGCTGTAGAGCTCTGGATTGCTGATCGAGCCGTTCTACCAGTCGAAAACTCGCTAGGAGGATCGATTCACCGCAATTACGATCTCCTCCTCCGTCACCGCCTCCATATCGTCGGAGAAGTTCAGCTGCCGGTTCACCACTGCCTGCTCGCACTACCTGGCGTGAGACCAGAGTATCTCACGCGCGTGATTAGCCACCCACAAGCTTTATCGCAATGCGAACACACTTTAACAAAAATGGGCCTGAACGTGGCGCGTGAGGCTGTTGACGATACTGCCGGAGCGGCGGAGTACATAGCCCTCAACAACCTGCGTGACACCGCCGCCATCGCATCCGCACGCGCCGCCGAGCTGTACGGATTGCAGATCCTGGCCGATGGGATCCAGGACGATTCGGGTAACGTGACCCGGTTCGTTATGCTGGCACGTGACCCAATTATCCCGAGGACCGACCGTCCTTTCAAGACGAGTATAGTGTTTGCACATGAGCGAGGGATGAGTATTCTGTTCAAGGTTCTATCGGCTTTTGCTTTTCGGAACATTAGCTTGACGAAAATCGAGTCGAGGCCACATAGGAACCGCCCCATTCGCTTGGTGGATGATGCAAACGAGGGGACCGCGAAGCATTTCGAGTACATGTTTTATGTCGATTTCGAGGCGTCTATGGCGGAAGTGAGGGCACAAAATGCCCTCGCGGAGGTGCAGGAGTTCACTTCATTTTTGAGAGTGTTGGGGAGTTATCCGATAGACATGACACCGTGGACGCCATCATCTTCGCGTGAACGTGAAGATTAACAAGTGACGGTGATATAATATTGTCCATTCTCAACCTATGTTTACGGTTAAAAGTATATTTTACGGCTCACACTTTTACAAAAGCTACCAAAAGACCCAACAACCAGAAGATAAACAGATGGGTATTGGATACAGCAACCACCTACCATTCAAAATGAAGCTTGTGTTTGAATTTATTTTTACACCATTTTTTCTTCTCTTTGGTAGGTTTGAACAGTTCTTGTGTTTCTTTTTATGTTGATTAATGTTTCAGATTCAAAATGTGAATGTGAAGCATGTGTGAAGGTAAATAGTAGTACTGATGATGTTTCTCATGAAACTTGGGAACATTACTTGTGTAATGTGATTAGCTGCCTTAGAATAAATGTTGTACACTTACTATTTATGTAGCTACCTTAAATTTTATAAGACTCATGGAAAGGTAGCTGAATCTTGTAAATGTTCTTTCACGTGATGGAAGAGCACGAAATTTGCATGCTCCTGTGCCCTTGTAAATGTTAGGTGTGGCGGGATTTATTGATTATTTTCATCGTGCAATCGCATTGAGCCGAATTGTACGTTCACTGATAGTGTTGAAATTAAGCTTTTAAGATGATGCATATGATTCAATTGTTGGATACATGTATAAAATCTCCGCTATTTAAAATGTAAAAACTCAAGTGTAAAATGTGGACACCTAGATAATCATGAAAGTTTAATTTCTTTTTTACCCATATGAATTTATGTTTATAACTGAATATTTAAATTTTAGTTTTACGTCAAATAATTTTTTTAAGTTGGTGTTCGAATGGGGGTAGATATTTTCATTGGGGCTGTTGGGAATGAATCCTTTGGACCTTTTTGTGATGGGAGAAAAATGAACATCTCCAATTGGCTCCCAAAACTATTCTGAGCCTAGATTGGTACCAAGTACCAACCAAAATGTGATGAAATAGACCTGAAACGGTGGCGTCTGGGTCTATGGGCGATATTAGCCTAAACATGGGAGACTATTTTAAAAATTATGTCACATGTAAGTTGTAATTTAAATATTCTAGATCGCTAAAAAAATGAGTTTTCAAGTGAATTAAAACGATTATGTAAAATTATTGGGCTTAGTTAGACACAGCATGTACATGCATGTTCCAAACATACTCATGGACTAGTTAAACAGCTCAATAATTAATGATATGAGCCGTGATGAACTTAATGTGTTAAGTTTCTTCTTTCATATTCTTCGAATTCTTTGATTTTTTGCTGAAGGATAATAAAATAATCGATCTATTTCGCTCGATAAACAATGATTTGACCTACAGTACAATTCAAATACCTCCATTTCAATTTTATTTTAAATACAATTTCACCAAAATTTATTTAATTACTAAGTTTTAAATTCTATACTAATCGGCACTCATTTCCCTAATCAAATTTGGCATTTCATGAGAAAAATAAGTTGTTGGGAAGTTTAGTCAGTGTGTTCCACTAATATGTGCTTATTGTAGAAGTTGTAATTAACTTTGTTAATCCGATATAATAAAAGATTATCTTCTTACGTCATGTGGGAAGACATATTTTGTTTTTCTCTCTTTAGATGAATCTTTTAGATCATGCGAGATGGCAAGTCGTTGTTCTTCATTTTCTTTAATGGTTGATGAATGATGACAATATAAGTGCAACATATTAATAATAATGAATTTGATGTTCAGGCTATCTTTCTTTCCGTACAAAGTTAAGGAAATGTTCAAGTTGGAAGAGTTTAGTAGGTTAGGTGGAGCATATGATATAGATAAATTTATATTGCAAAAATTTGACAAATTTGAAAACATATCAGCAGGCAGAGAGGAAGAGGACTATGACAAGGCGTGTGCAATTTGTGCTGATAATTAATCAATAACTAAACATGAGAAAGAAAATCAATTTTTAATTTGTCAAGTAAAAGAGGATTTGGTAAAGGGAAAAACAAGATTAAAAAAGAAAAAGTGTGGTAGGTGAAGATGGAGTCACTTCTAGAGCTATCAATGGAGATGTAGTGGTTCAAACTTGAAAGCCACCCCCCATTATGAGTACTAGTATGTCACAAAGGTATGAAATGTTGTTGATCATGGACGCTTATTTCAAACCACTCATCCTACTTAACAAAATCAATCATCATAATGAGGTAGTGACAATACTATTGGTATCATCAAACTATTCACAAGGAATATTATCATGGTACAAAGTACAATGTCATAGGTGCCCTGTTTGTTATACCGTTAGAGCGGACATTTTTCCACTCAAATCGAACAATTTGTATAAAAAAAATTAATTTCAATTAGAAAATACCACTCAAATTCTATACCAGTCAGTCATAGGTAAGAGGAAAAACCAATAATATCATTATTCGATTATCTTCGACCAAGAAAAATGAATGACATCACTTCAGTATAATTTAAATGGATGTGTCCTACACTTGAGTGGAAAGATATACCATAACTCTCATTTATATTTATATGAGAAGATTACGGGGCTGATTGGAGTAGCATCCAAATGCCCATTTGGATGCTACTCCAACAATTTATGTTTGGTGTGACATTTGAGTGCCAAAAACTCAAATGCTGCTACAATTCAGCATTTTGCAACAGCAGCCTAGTCTATTTGCCAATCAAACCATTATACCAATCAAATCATTATACAAATCAAACCATTATACCAATCAAATCAAATACAAAACAGCCAATTTGGCCCCAATTTTGCCCCAATTTGCAAAGTAAAACCTAAAACACAGCATTCTGTTTACGAAATGACAGTATAGTCCATGATTTGCTCATCTTTTTCTGAAGAATTACCAGTAAATGCCTTCAACTG